>JAJOOE010000853.1:0-34970 GCA_036250405.1 Solanum raphanifolium | reverse complement strand
GTCCCTATTTCCCGTTAATTAATGTTGAATGTACTTCCGCGACCGATGAAGTGTGATGACAAGTTTGAGAGGCTTGTTTGGGGTTCCTTCGGGTTCCTCATTCGCCATGTCACGTCTAGGCCCTAGGCTTGGGTCGTGACAACACCGCTCTATAGCACGGGGTGAGGAAAAGAAGGATAATCATTCTAACATGCCCGGTAGCTTATTGCTTATCGGATATGGTGCACAACACATTTATAAACAAGACTTTACTAGCCATGGCTTGCAGACTCCCTAGGATACGACGTTGCTCTGATACCAAGTTTGTCACGCCCTAAACTCGAGGGGCGCAACTGGTTCCTAATGCCAAAACTCAGGCCCGAGCCGACCCTGCTGAACCATTTGCTACTAGCGCATGGCAGCCACACGCAATCAAGAAAACAAAGAAGTATAAATCGGCTTAAAACTAAGCCCTCGGCCGGCAAGGCCCCTGTCAACTGATCTATAAAAGAAACAACTACTCCTAGGAAATCATATAAATAAATAGCCAACTAGCACAAAAGTCCTGATTGGGCCGTCGAGGACACCATGATATCTATACCAAAACTAAAAGCAGGTATATACCAATACAATACATCAAACAACTCACAACCTTCAGCAAACCAACAACATAGGCCAGTATGGCCATACCGTAGCTATACACCCCACACTAGTCTGCAAGCCTCTAAGAGTAGTAAAGATTAGTAGGGCAAGGCCCCAGCCTACCCATAAAGATATATACAACAAAAGGTAACAAACCTCCCAACTCTGGCAGCTCCGAAGAAAAGGAGCTAGCTAACCGGATAAAAGTCAATCCTGCTGCTAAGGAGGTCTACTCAGTTGTCTGTCAAGACCTGCATGCATGAATGCAGCTCACCCAAGGCAATGGGGCGTCAGTACAAAATAATGTACAGAGTATGAAAGGCAATAGACTATGATGATGTATCCTGATATACTGGAATAATATGATAAATAAATCAAGGATAAGATAAGTGTACTGACCTGCTCCTAAATATAAACTTATCAAAAATAATAAAACAACAACCTAACCAAGTCCCCAAAAGCTCGGCAGGTACAAACAGCACACAAGACCACCTACTTAGGCCCCCATAAGCTCGGAAGGTGCCAATCAACCTATATACCCCTATCGGTAGTCCCCTAGCCCCGTAGGCAGTCACATAGCCCACTTAGGAATTAATATAGCCCCGTAGGCAGCACATAGCTCTCTTAGGCATCAACATAGCTTATAGAGAACGTATAGCCCTCTTAGGCAACAACATGGCCCGGTAGGAAGTACATAGCCTTCTTAGGCATCAATATAGACCTGTAGGCAACTCATAGCCCTTCTAGGCATATATCACATTCCTGCAGCTAACCACAATAGCCCCAAGGGCAACAATAATAATCCAATCGCTAAAAGCGACCAATTTAGTTAGAAGCAACCTATACAAATAGCCTCTAAGTCGTGTCAATCATAGGGACGCTACTAACTGAATAATAATCTCGACAAGGGAGGATTATATCAACTCGAGCAACCAACAATCAACAATCACAGCTACAAGTATATCATGGATAACAACCCAAATACATTGCCTCTAAGCTTTAAGGAAACATGTCGTAAGTAGGGAATATCCGTAACATACCTTTTTCGTTGAATTCATGTGTCATAATAACTTTAATCACAATCCCCTTTGATACTACAACAAGGCAGGATCATAATCAACACAAAAGAGTAGAAGATACAACGAAAATCCGATAAAGGATATGTATTTCCGTCGCAAATTGCTATTTGCGACTTATCAAAGCTAGAGTCGATGAAAGAAGGGTCTTACCTTGATTATAAGTTTGTAATACACCTCAAAACTTTAAAATATGCCCAAACCCCTACTGTCCACACATCAAAGTACGATATGCTAGGAAATCGATAAAACAAATTATACCATGTTGACGAGCTCAACGCGTAGAACAACTTTTGTCAAGGACTTAAGTCACAAAAATAAGTAACTTGGCTTGTCTTAGAAGTGGGTTTTGTATGTTTTGTGAGTTTTCTGGTTCTTCACTAAGGAAAATGATGGAAAAAATGAAGAAAAGTCGAAGAATATGATATATATATAGTTCCACTGACCTAAGGGACCCACCTCACATGCCTGCTTGCGCAGTCTTGCAAAAACGCAAATATCTCTCCATTCTGAAGTTGTATGAACGAATGGGTTGATGCGTTGGAAACTAGACTTGTAGACCTTCGATTTCATAGGTCGCAGGGACCATAAATCTTAATAGATTGGGAGAAAATGTCCAAGACATTTTACCCACCCTCTTGGTCTTTCCACGAAGATACGAGTCAATTTTTACGTTTCGAAAAGTCGGGGTGTTACACAACCATTACTACAATCTAACAACTACTGCGGAAAGAACCCCTAAAACCTGAAAGTCAGTGTACCAAAACATCTAAAGTGCAACAAGCCTAAGAAAAACGGGTACAACCCCAACTAACATAAGAAATATCTAAACAATACCTAAGTCCGAATATAATGGACTAAACAATAAGAAGGACTCCACGGTAGCCTGACAGAACTGGCTCACCATTGAATCTAATCTTGATCACTGATCTCCTAAACGAGGTCTTGAAGATGCCCTCTACTCAACAAAGAAAGAGCAAGTGCAGTATCAGTACACAACCACTGTGTACCGGAAGGATCACGCGGCTATCCAGTAAGCATAAAATATATGTATACATCGATTATCATTTAAGGAATAATGCACAATTCCACATTCTCAATAATAAGTAGATATAACAAATCAATGGTTCTCTCATGGAACCCAATTCAATGATCCTCTCATGGGACCCATACCCAAACTGTTAGTGTACTGGTACGTGATACCCGATCCAAAGTGTGCCGGACGTGACACCCGATCCCATATATGCGCTAGAACGTGGCATCCGATCGAAGTTAGTGTGTCGGAAAGTGACATCCAATCCTAGTTAGTTTGTCGGAACGTGACACCCGATCCATTCAACAAGCCACAATCATAATCACAATGTACATTCTCATAATCATACAATCAAGTGTTGATTCATGATGTACAATCATTCGTTCATACTCAATTTCATTAAGTGTGATCAACAAGACTTCCTTCACATACATACATGCATTACAATGAAGCAATTACCAACATACATAAAGCAAACATGAAATCACAACCATCCCCTACCTCAAATCCAAGCTTGAATCCCCTTAAGCCACTTGAATCTTCCCTTTCCAGATTCTTTCTGCTTGTTCTAGGTCTACAAACAATTAATATACGCAAGGATTAACAATCAAAGGTCTAATTATCCAGATTATAACAAACCCAATAACCCAAGACCAAACTCATGATCCTAATATCTCAATTAGGGTTTTTCCCACCATAATTTCCAAATCAAAACCTTCCCAAATAATAATTACCCAAGACACTACGTTCTACAGATCGAAATATAGATTAGGGGAGTAAAAACCTTACCTTTAGCACCAAAAATTGTGGAAAACTGCCAATAAAACATTTGGGGTCGCCTCCTAGCTCTCAAGAATAAAACTTGCAGAAAATAACGTTTTTAGGATTTATTTCCGACTTAAGTCGCGACTGTCCCGCTATGGCAGGCCCCATCCCGCCATAGCAGCCCCGCCTTAGTAGCTTGCACGGAAAAAGTGAGCTAATTTAAGAGTTTCAAACCCCCATTTCACAACACACCTTCAACCCATGACACTCAAAAACTACCCGTTCACACTAAGATCAGTTTGGGGAGTTCTACTCGCCCGAATTCAATTTCGTAAAGTTTTACGGTTTCCTTAATGTATTAGCTATCTATTCATGTGATCAAATTTATAATTAGATCTCTCATTCATTAGTAGATCTCCCTAGACCTCACTGACTCCGATTTCTTCCAAATCTGGATTAGGCTTGAAATTCTGAAGTTACTACCAAAAAGACGTTTTCTGGCCCAAAATTTTTCCTCGTTGACTTTTTCATAACGATGGAATCAAGTCGTTACACATATTATGTTTAAATGTCCATGATATTGATTCTCTACATCAGCGCGTTTGCTTGGATGCTTGCGTAAAACTAACTTTTCTAGAAAATAATTTACAATTATATATAAAAATAAAATAGCTATGATTATTTTATTGGCACAGTACGACGAATTTCTAGTGGTGAGTTGAGAGTAGAGATTGTGATAGTTGAACTTTGTTTATTTTTTTTGTGAATCGGGGAGTACAACATGACCAAATACAAACAACATGCAGGTCAAGAAAAATGAAGAAAGATTTAGTTTAAACAAAAGAGAATTGCAACAAAATAAATAGAAAGGAATGAAGGAAAAAAAATATTAAGAACATGATGTCAACATAATTAGATTGAATCTCGCAGAAATAATTAAGATAATCTTTTTGTGATCGAAGATTCACTTCATATTATAAATTAATTTAAAAAATATTATGTTAGACGCTGCCAGATTTTATAGGAGGAACATGACGACTTTGTGGAGAACACAAGTAGATTTTCTGTCTGTCACAATATTTATTCTTGTATTTTATTTTATTGAAATCAGCTTAATCGAGACCAGAATTTGAAAATAAAAAAGATGTTTACAACCCTTTATTTGAATTTTCTAACGTTCAAAATATTTTTATGATCATAAAATCATGTTATTCAGAATGAAAATTAAAAATTAAATTATCTTTGATATGTATAAAAAGATATCGAATTTTTTTTTAGAAAAATTTTAAAAAAAAACAATGTGACATAATGAAATAGAAACAATATCTTTATTATTCTTTTAATTCCTTTAAAAAAATTTATAAGAAACTCCGAGCAATATTTCTTACAAAGATTGAATTGTTATAATAATATCTTTTTGTTGGCATCAATGACAATTGCTCCGTTTTATAGCCAACAAAATTTAAATGACCTCTCTCATAATTAAAAAATAATTTACTTATCTCAAGAAATATGTGCAATTTATTTGATCCCTCTTCAACAGTAATAGCCAAGCCTTCTATATTTGTGGTTATGCATGTATACTGCGCCGTGTCTCACTAGCACATTACAACGCAGCTTCGTGATATATTTATTTATTTATATATATATATATATTTCTTTTCTTTTCTTTTCTTATGCGGCAAAAAGTTGTTGGATAAACCATCTCGCGTCATTTAATTTTCAAGTGACACTTGTAGAAGATATATTTATATTAATTATCCTTAACAAATTTGTTTAAAAAGATGTAGCTTTTTGATAATTTTTGGATGGTTCAATTTTTATTTAAATAAAGATAAAATTGGAAGAATGTTATTAGTGTCTTTTTGGTTATAACAAATATCACTTATTTTAAAATGGGAGGAGTATCATATAACCTAAAAATGGATTTGGTAGGTTTTTGTTTCATGTGGACATCGAAAAGGCTATAAAAGATTATATGTTTCTTTGTTAGTGTCACTCTAAAGGGCAACTTTTGTATGTCATTTTTGTCTCAATGTCTTTGAAAATTCTTCACGTTAGATTTTTTTTCTTTTACATTATTTTATTTTCTTTTCACATAAACTGCAAAGCCTCAAACGTGATTAAAAAAAAATCTGTCCCCTCAGTATTTCTTCGTAGACTATTAACAATTTATAAGAGCAATCACCTGATAATAATTTAACTTATTTAATAACAATATCCTTATTTTCCTCTTCATTAACGTTAACAACATAATAAAATCAATACATGATCATATTATATGTAGACTAATATTATATTATTATACCCTTATTTATCGTTGCATT
Source organism: Solanum raphanifolium (assembly GCA_036250405.1). Classification (NCBI taxonomy): domain Eukaryota; kingdom Viridiplantae; phylum Streptophyta; class Magnoliopsida; order Solanales; family Solanaceae; genus Solanum; species Solanum raphanifolium. The sequence goes on along the minus strand of JAJOOE010000853.1, from coordinate 29,148 downwards.
GTATCTTTCATGCAAAATAGAGCAGGAGGGTCTGTTTGAAGATTATTGCAATTTACAGGTAGTAATGTTTTCTTTGTTCCCAATTTTTTCTTGTTTGTAATTTTCATTTGAGTCATTAATTAGTTACTTAATTTGTACCGTCAATATAGATTCAATAGGAAATCATAATTTCTTTTTATGATCAGATTTTACTTGATATGAGATTTAAGCGGAAAAAATAAATATGTCATCTTAATCATATAACATTTGTGACTATAAAAGTATTATTTTAAGAGTTACATGATAAATTTAAAAATAAAATTTTCACTAAAAGTAAAATATATAATTTAAAATTACATCATTTTCATAGCTAGAATGTATCTTTTTTTAAAATAAATTTATAAGGTATCACAGTAGCAAAAAAATAGACATCACACAATTATTACATTTTATTTTCCAAATTTTAATCATATTTTACTACATCCTATGTATTGTTATTAACCACAATTTCTATTTGACAACTTTAAAAAAATACCTTTACATTTTTTCCTCTCTAAATTAATCTGAACTAATTGTAATGTATGTTATTATCGCCTCCACTCATGCATAAACATATCTAAAGTTTAAATTTTATTGATTTAATATAAAATTATTTTTATTGAACCCAATATTTGTTTCTAATTATGAGTTTATATCTTTTATTTATAATATTTTTCATGAATATTTACATATATATTTATGTTTTCCTTTAAAGGTATTGCGTTAGGATGAGTATGATACTAATACTCTGCATTTGTGTTTCTGCATGGGTAAAGCTAACATTTTTAACAAATAATTGATAATTATAAGCAATAAAAAATAACTGTGATTATTTAATCTTCATAGTACGACAAGTTTCTATTAATGGTGAGTTAAGATGGTGATAGTTGAATTTTGTTTATTTTTGATGAATCATGAATTACAACGTGACCAAATACAGTAGTAGACAATCAAGAAAAATGAAGAAATATATAATTTAAACAAAGGATAAGTTCTACAAGATATGTAGGAAGGAATCAAGGAAACAGAATACTAAGACGGTGATGTCAACACAATCGGATAGACTCTTGGAAAAATAATTAGGATAATCTTTCTGTGATCGAAGAGTCAATAAAATTGAACATATCATTCATTTATACATAAAGAATCATGTATAGACTACCATATTTTATGGGAGGAACATGACGTCTTTGTAGAGATCACAAGTAGACTTTTTATATGTCATAACATTTATCCCTCTATTATATTTTATTAAAACCTGCTTAATTGAGTACAAAGTTCAAGAATTAAAAAAAAATTTACAATGTGTGATTTGAGTTTCATAACCTTCACAATATTTTAATGATCATAAATTATGTTATTAAGAATAAATATTGAAAATTTTATGTTAAACTATTTGTAATACCTATTAAAAAGTATCAATTTCTTCTAGACAAATTGAAAAGAAAATAATGTGACATAACATAAAATAGTTAGATAATTTTATTATTTGTTTTAATTTCTTTTACAAAATCATAGGAAACTCCGATCGATATATCTTTCAAAGATTGAGTTTCTATAATGATATGATATCTTTCTGTTGGTATCAATGATAGCCAACGAATTTTAATGACCACTCTCATAATTGAAAAATGATTAATTTATTTTAAATCATAGGTTGCATTTATTTCAAGGACGTGTGTCAATTACTGCCAACTTCCTCTTCAACAGTAATAGTACATCGTAGGGTGTACATGGCTGGATTGGTTTGAGTTTTTCAAATATCAAATCAAACTACTTATGTCGAATTTTTAAATCTATAAACCAAACCAAACCAATAAAACTCGGGTTTTTCAACCTCGGATTTTTTCGGATTTTTCGGATTTTCGGGTTTTTCCGGTAAAGTATTCACACAAACATATAATTTACTTGTACTTCAAATATTTCTTTAGTCCTACCAAAATACAACTATCTAAGGTGTTTCTTAAGAAAATAACACAAAATATGATATGAGTAATGACACTAAAATTTCCAACAAAATAATAATAATAATGAAATCGCGTAAAACAAATATTGCAAATTAACAAGTCATAATGAAAATGATCATAATTTAAAAGTACTAAATCATGCTAAAATAAGTTTAATAAGTATTAATTACATGACTAAATATTAAAGAAAATTAAAATTAGATTATGTATTTGAATTGTCTAAACCAATGTAAAACCAAAGAAAAAATATTCAATATTATTGTCATTCTTAGTGTTGAATTGATTTTCTTTTGCATTAGAATTAATTTGATTTAAGCTTTATTATAATTACCAATATCTGTGAACTATAATCTTTATTGAATCATTCAGAATTCTAAGTTTCAAACTTGAAATAATATATTAAAAGATAAAAACTATGAAAAAGTATAAGAAATATTTAAAAATTATATCATAGTAAATATTTTTATGTATAAAATATAATTTTAAAATTACATATATAATGTCGGGTTAGTTTGGTCTCGGGTTGGTTTTTTTTAGTTAAAACCAAACCAACCCAAATATAGTTGGGGTTTTCTTTTCAATACCAAACCAAGTCAAACCATTCACTAGTCGGGTTTTTTTTCTCAGTTTGATTCGGTTTGAGGTTTGGTTCAGTTTTCGGTTCGATTTTATACACCCTAGTACAACTCAAAACTCTGTCATGTTTCTATCCAATTCTTTTTGTTTTCTTCTTTCCTCATGCGGCGAAAAGTTTTTGGTAAACTGCTCAATGATCACACATTCAGAGATGAACTATTGGGAAAACTGATCTCTTCATTTCATATCAAAAGAGTATATAACTCTGTACACAACTCCACAACAAGACTTACAAAACTCTACTAAGCTAATGAATACATATAATATATATACACACACTAACTGACCTAATTACAATGGAAAATATCTTCTATTGCTAACAACCTTCTAACTAACTTTCACGTTAAATCTAACGCCCCAAGTTAACTGACTAACAGTGACCACACAGCTGATATTCTGTTCCAACTCAACTGTTTGCAATCTCCTTATTATATTCACTAATAGTTTTTGTTGACGAAACTATCATGTGCAAATTAAATTACTAGTTGATATTTGTAGAAAAATATAGCATGCAGTGCAGATTCAATATTTGAAATATAATGTATGAAATTTATACTTAGAATTTTAAAGTGAACTTTTTTAACACCTTAAACCACCAAAATCACCCCTTCGACTCCTAAATTTATCCTAATTGCATGTTTAAAGAAGGATGTCTCATCTAAAAATGATCAATCAACATAGATGAAGAATGCATGTAATTATGTGGATGTCAACATAGTTTTAAATTTCAGGTGCTGCTCTATATCACAATACACTCTCCAAAAAAATGTCAATATTTGAAGAATAATCTAAAAAAATTGTAAATTTAAATATTATGTTGGTGAAAATATAAGAACAATCAAAAGATATAAAATCAATAAAACAAAGTATCTTTAGGTTGGAGCGTGAATATGTCACTCTCTTTAACAATATTCAAGTCTGATGCAACAAAATTTTACCGATCTAGAAATAATCTTCTTTACTTGTCCCCTCTATGATATAACAATCCAATAAAAGTGTATATCTCAATAAACTCTCAACAAGAGTTCATTCCAAAGCTCTACCTAACGAACACCGTCTTTTAATTGAATAAAACATTCGTTTTAACTAACTTTTATGTACTCTATATTTTTTCTTGTATCTTATATAATATAAGACTATCACTATTTATATATGAAGAATATATTCTTCCTTGCAATGAATAAAAACAAGGTGTATATATATATATCTTTGACCCACCGAATTGGCAGCCCTCACTGATCATGAATTGCCTCTTATCTTTTTTCATATTTGTTTCCATCTTTCCTTTAAAATTTAATTAAAAAATGTTATTCAAATGAGAAATTTAAGAATTCAACAATCTTTTTTTTCACCATAAAAATTTAACTGTTGTTTCCTTTAGTCGTTCCTTTTAGTCCTTTTAATTAGGGTTTGATTATTTTCCTCCTTCCACCAGGCGGATCTCTTCTGCTTTCCCTCTTTTTCTTTTCAAATCCATAGCTACTCTATAATGATCCTCGAGGTCATTTCAGTTTTTTTGTATGCTTTTAATACTTTTCTCCTTTCCGTAGCGCTTCTTTATTGCTTTTGTGTGGTACATAGATGGGTGGCGTGCTTCTCGGGGTAATCAGTTGAGTTTAGTGTGAGTTTTTCAATTTGGTGGCCTAATGCTTGAAGAGTTAACTTTAGTCAACATCCGGAGAATCTGATGTCGGAATAGAATTTCATCAGTTCCATCAGCTCTGGAAGGAATTATGGTCTAGTGTGATGTTCGATTCAGATTTTGGGGATTTCGTTTGGAGTTGGTGCGATTAGGCACTTTAGCCTTTAAGTTTTTTTTTTAAAAGTTTGACTTCAGTTAAATTTCTTAGTTAACACTCTCGAAATCGAATTATGTCAGTGTGGTTAGCTCTAAAATACAAAGTTTGGTCTAAAATGACCTTTAGTTTGGTTCTTGAGGCTATCAGGATTACTTTGTGGCTTTTAGCATTTCGTTTGGTGTTTCTTTGTAACTGTTGACTTTGGGCAACATTTTGATGAGACGACCTCTGTTGATTGTTTTGTCGATTCCATTGAGTAAGGAATGCATTTTTGAATCTAGTAGTATATTTGGTTTATGTTGACAGTGTTCCAATGAGTTGCGGACCCGATTGGAGGTCATGGTTTCCTTCGTTATTTGTTGATGCTATGCTGCTAGTGCAACACTAATTTCTTCTTCGCAATCGTGGCCCTTGGCCGGATTTGCTGAGACCAAGTCCCCCTAACCTCCGCATTCTCGGGACTTGTGTCGAGTTCGCGGAGGGTCAACTCCCTTGCCTTCACATTTGTGGGCCTCTAGCTGCGTTCGCGAAGGGTTGACTTTCCATACATTCACGATTGCGGGCCTCTCACCGCATTTGCTGAGGGTCGACTTGGTTGACCTTTATGTTCGGGGGGAGTCCTCTGCATTCGCGAAGGGAAATTTAATGCCTGACAGTGATTTTTTTAAAAGAGGAAGGCAACCAGTTTTTCTATTTCTAAATTGGTTTTGGGGGATTTTGAGAGCTTTTTGTCTCGACATTGAGTAATTCTTGTTGGACTGCGTCAAGGAAGTTCATGGGCTCATTCCGGATTTGTTGAATCTTCCATTTCCCTTGGTAATTTATGTGAATTTCTCTTTTATTCACTATTTTAAACCCTTTAAGCTAAATTTATGGTGGGGCTAATTTGACTTGTTCAAAGCTCGATTTGGGGCCATTTTAGTGGAACAAGTTCCATAGGACCTCATGATGCAGTCGATTTTGGGACTCTATGCATGGGTCCACTTTTACTATTATGAGTTTTCTTGTTCTTTTTTATTTCCTTTGTTGATTTTTGTGTTGTAGTGATTTTTTTTGAGTTCCCTTGGCGTTGTTGGTAGCATAACACCATTTCGAAACTGTCCGTAGGTAAATGCGCCTGAGTAATTATTCGTGTGCAGTTTGTGTCTTTGAGGTAGGCTATGTCTTTTTTTTTCTAGAACTGGCTCATTTATATTGATTATATTTTGAGTAGTATCATATGATTTGGTTGAAATATTATGATTAGTTTAAGCTTTGATCTTGAGTCGATTTATGGCCATTGTTGGATTGTTTAGGAAGTTTAAGCCAGAAATCCTTACTTTAGGTTTGTCCTTATGTTTGTTGACTAGAATCCATAGTATTTCTCGTAGGTGGCGTGAAACTTAGGTTTTTGCGCTTTTCATTTTTTTGGATTGGTTTGTGTATCTTTGTGAATTCTTGAGTTGTATGTGTAATTGATTATTGAACTATTGTGCCTGAGGTCGTGAGCAAGAAGTGGGAGTTCTAGGGTATTATCTTTGGGTGGTGTGACAACTTCTCTACCTAGATGTGTGTGTGGTTTGAGTGGACTTGTGGTGATGATCAGACTATTTTGGTGTGAAAGCTAATTCATGCCATTTTCATGGTACATTCATGGCATATTTACATCGGGGTTTTTAAATAAACGGAAAAGGCTCAAAAATACCCCTAAACTATCTAAAATAGCTCACATATACCCTTAAACTATATTCTGGCTCAAAACTACCCTTCTCATCATACTATTGGGTCAAACATGCCCTTCTAACTAACAAAAGTGTGTTAAGTGCCACATGGATGCCACGTAAGCGCCACGATTTCATCCATTTCCACGTAGACTAATAATAAGATTCCTAATACCTAATTTTTCCCCTCATTTCTTCATTTACATTCGTAACGATTTCACCCACCCCTTCCCGTCATTATCGCGGGTGTTCTCCATGATAAGATTCAGTTACATTGTCAGTTCTTAGATATTCTCTCATCCTTCCTCTCTAGATCTGCAAACTTAACACAACTCTGAAAACTGGTGCTTCTTTAGCACCAGGAGAATCAAGGTTCACTAGTGCTTCATTGGTGGTGCTTGTTGACTATAGTCAGAGGAAGCTGAAGAATTGCCTAAGCAAGCCTAAGCTGGGTGGGTGAAACCGTTTCAAATGGAAATGGAGAAATGAGGGAAAAATTAGGGATTAGGAATCTTATTATTAGTCTACGTGGAAATGGATGAAATAGTGGCGCTTACGTGACATCCATATAGCGTCCATGTGGCACTTAATACACTTTTGTTAATTATAAAGGTATGTTTCAATCAATCTAGGAAATCACAGTATAGCTTCGAACCTCAATTGGCATAACTTAATTTCATCATTCTCTAAACAACACATACATGTTACGATAACAATACTAAATGCATTATCCAAAGTAATGGTGTTCATTATTTAGCCGTCACTTACCAAAACTTCTTGAATATTGTCACCTATAAACTTAAATCTGCAGATCTGACCTTAATCCCTTCACAAGCGACGATAGTAGCTAGCGAGCCCCACAAAATTCTTAATTTTAGTCACAAAACTAGGTCGGACCCAATTTCTGACTACTTCAATCTATTGGGGATCTACCATTATCCCTTTCCTTGAAACTATATGCCCCAAAAAGGCATCCTAAGTCAACCCAAGTTCACACTTAGAAAATTTGCATACAACTTTTGTTTCCCCAGAACACCCAGAATAATATGAAGATGGTTGACATGCTCTTCCTCACTTTTCGAATAAACCAAAATGTCATCCATAATTACTATAACAAACGAATCACGAAATGGTTTGAACACACCATTCATCGAATTCACGAAAGTTGCAGGTGCATTTGTCAACCCAAACGACATAACTAGAAACTCATAGTGCCCATAGCGGGTCCTAAATGCCGTTTGTGGTATATCCTCATACCTAATCTTTAACTGATGATAGCTAGAGCTTAGATCAATCTTAGGGAAAACTGATGCACCCTGCAATTGGTCAACATATCATCTATTTGAGGCAGTGGACACTTGTTCTGAATGGTGGCCCTATTCAATTGTCAGTAGTCTCTACACATCCTCTCTTGCTAGTGATGGTGTTACCACTTTTTTTTGCTCTAGTTCGGACCATTGAGTGAAGAAGGAAAGATACCAATTTGTATCACCCAAATACCAATTGGATTCAAGTCATAGCACGAAGGAGTAGAAAGACATGAGTTTTTCCTAAAGTCCTATAGCCTCTCGAAGAAAAGTATCGACGTCTTTGTACCGTTCCACAAGACTCTACTAAACTCGTTTTGGTACAATGAGATCAACAAATCTAGGGCTCTGATACCAACTTTGTCATGACCTAGACTATCGTGATTGACACCCACACTACCCCTCCAGTGTGAAAACCATTATTACAACCCGACTAAGCAACTTAATGAAAAGATAGGCATTTAAAGATACCGAAGCAGGTTTAAATGAGTAAAAGAAATACGGAGTTCCCATAAGCTCCAAATGTTTAAACAAATAACTAACCAAACTAATGCGGAAGTCTTAACCCATAGAACCTAAAAGTCATTGTACCAAAATTCTGATTAACCAACAAGTCTAAGAAAATGGGTACAACACCGAAAACCAAAAAACTACTAAAACAATGTCTAAGTCTGAAAAGAGTGGACTAAACAAAATGCGAAGGATCCATGGGAACCTGAAAGAACTGGATCACCCTTGAATCCGGTCTCGATCAATGATCTCCTAAATGAGGTCTGCATCCTGAAGATGCCCTGTACTCAACAAAGAAAGAGCAAGTGCAATATCAGTACATAACCACAATGTACTTGTAGGATCACGCGGCTATTCCAGTAAGCGCAACATGTATAAGGAGTCCCAACAAAGTAAACATGACATGCACAAAATATATATACACAATGATTATCATTTTAGAGAAACATACAGTCGTCCAATATCAATCATCATTAGATATGAACGTAATCATCACAAGTAGATACACAACACAATTAACGGTCCCCCATTCAATGGTCCTCTCATGGAACGCATACCCAAACTGTTAGTGTACCGGTACGTGGTACCCGATCCAAGTTAGTGTGCCGAACATGCCACCCGATTCATGTTAGTGTGCTACACCTGACAACCGATCCCATATATAGGCCGAAACGTGGCACCTGATCCAAGTTAGTGTGTTGGAAAGTAACACCTAATCCATTCAACAAGACATAATCACAATCACACTCGTATGTACATTCTCATTATCATACAATCAAGTGTTGAATCATTGCATATATTTGTTCATTCATACTTATTTCGTTAGGTTTGATCAACAATGCTACATTCGTATACATTCATGCTTTACAATGAAGCAATTACCAATACATATAACATAAACATGAAATCACAACTATCACCTACCTCGAATCCAAGTTTGAATCCCCCTAAGATACTTGACTCTTCCGTTTCGGGATTCTTCCCGCTTGTTCGTGGTCTAACAATATACAATTAACACAAGAATTAATAAATGAGGCCTAATTACCAAGATTATAATCAACATTATCAATCCTAGGCCAACCCAAGATCCCAATACCCAAATTAGGGTTTTTTCCACCATTAACTTCAGATCAAAACCTTCCCCCAATGATAACTACCCAAGAAACTACTTTCTACGAATCGAAAAATGGATTCGGGGAGTAAAACCCTTACCTTTGGTTCTAGAATAGGTGGAAAACCTTCAAGAAATATCCCTGGGTCTTTCCTTATCTCTTAAGATCGAAGTTTCCAGAATAATGACATATTTGGGGTTTATTTCTGACTTAAATCGCGATTGTCCCGCCACAGCGGCCCCACCCAGGCGGAATAAATCCCGCCTTGGTGGCTTACACGGAGACAGAGAGTCGGAATTAGAGTTTCAAATCCCCATTTCAAAACACACCTTTAACCCATGACGTTCAAAAGTTACTCATTCATGCTAAGACCAGTTTCGAGAGTTCTATTCGCCCGAATTTAATTTTGTTAAGTCATACAGTTTTCTTATTGTCTTAGCTATCTACTCATGTAATAAATTTCATTATTACACTTCTCATTCATTACTATATTTCCCTAGACTCGCCTAACTCTGATTTCATCCAAATTTGGACTAGGCTAGGAAATTTCAAGTTACTACCAAAAAGATTTCTGACCCAAAATTTTTCCTCGTTGGCTTTTCCTTAACAAAGGGAAATGATTAACGTTTCAAGCACACCTCATCCAATTCTAGGTGTTCAATGATCATAAATTATTATAAAACCCAACTAAATGAGCCTAATCAGGCATAAGAATAAACATTATTGGAAAGAGACATATCAAATCAAAGGGGTGACACGAATGTCAAATGGGGATTTTGATTTGCAATTATCAACTACATAATAGTCCCAAAAACTATGAACTAACAACAGAGAGAAGGATTCTCAGGGTGTGATCAATTATTACGCAAATATAGGCATATGGGTAATTGCAACTACTAGTACATAGGTAGATATCAGTGAGTAGGCTAGACTATAAGGGAGATAGTTTTCTCTCGAACAACTACCCCAAATCAGGTCATTTCTTTCGAACATCAACAAGAATGACAATGAAGAATTGCCCACATCTTAATCCATTCACTCTCTTGAGCTAAATGTGAGGGATTGGGCTTAGGATTCACTCTCTCGAGCTAAACCCAGGTCAACCCAATACTCACAAACCATCAATCAATAATCTTAGTTCTAAAACCTTTCTCGCGAGCAAGCCAAGAACACAAATATAGATGTGCATTTGCAATTACAATTCTTCAATTAAACCACAATTAATGATTAAACTCACTTTTGAAATAGCATTTAAACTAATAATTAGCAATACCCATAAACTAATTTAGCCCATAATCACATGATCACACCCCAAGAATTGGGGTTTTAGCCTAACATCATAAAAAGGTAAAAACCATTACGAATCGATTATCCATCAACTAGGTAAAAGTGATTTAGTCTTTACAATGCTTTAATTTGTCGAATTATCGAAACCCACTTCATAATTCTCCAAATTGAACTTCTAAAATTCTTCAAAGCTATGAAAAACTATATAGAGAAGAGTTCTAAAATAAAAATAGATGCTCAAAGATTTAAAACAATGTCAAAAAGTGCTCTAAACTAAATGTGCAAAATCTAATTTATAGTCGCCAAAAATAAGCTGTGAATGGCCATTTGGCGAAGGAAGTTGGGCTCGCTGAACTATTCGGCGAGCTGCCCTTTCATCTCGTCCCTCACCTTTTCGCCTTAGTATACAACATCCTCAAGGTCTATAACTTTAGGCGATCTATCTTAGCTTGGCGGAACTACTCGCCGATGCGCCGACTGCTCCTTTTTGTCGCCGACTTGGTCTCTTTCCTCAGGGCTGGTACACTGGAACTTTAGGCGGTGGAAATAACCCTTCGGCGATTCGCCAAACGCTCTTGGCGATCACTAGGCTTGCCTTTCTTCAATTCTTCAGTTTGTTTTGTTCCTTTTGGCATATTAGTGTCCTTGCTTTGTTCCTCAAACAATATACCTGAAAATCAAGGTTTTATCGTCAGTTTATGGCACAAATTAAGCATTCGAGGACACTAAATCTATCTAAATAAAGCCCCAAATGAGTCCAAATATTGGACTCATCAACACCCCTAACTTAATCTTTTGCTTGTCCTCAAGTAAAACTCAAGTTTAGTAGTTCAATAAGGATGTCTCCAACAGTGCTACAAAAGACTCAAGATGAATGCACACAACAAGATTCAACTTACTTATGCAATGATAGATTGTGCACTCAAAAATTCTAATTGTGACTCACCATTATCAAAGATGCTAAAGTTCACAATACTTGCTTCAAATGCAAGTTCAACTTCAACAAAGGTACTCAAATGCCCTCACAACAAAGATGATTCCATGTTCACACACAATTTCTTAACAATTAATAGTTTCGGAATCACATACGACTCTCACAATCACAAAGATGAACACATTCATGACTTCACCCATAGGTTTGCCCTTATTTTCCAATCAACATTCGTTTCAGCTCACTCAAGATCAAAAAGGTCTTTTCAAAGCTTGTAACGGGGCTGAGTGAAAAGGTATGGTCATTTAGGCTCAATGGCTTCTACCCTCATGAAATGTTGTCTGAACATCACTTTCTTCCTTGTCTTCAACATTTTGATCATGTTCATAATGCACCCCATTATTCACTTTCACATGGACTTCCGGATACCCCATTTCTTTTTGCGATTTTCATCACTTATTTCATAACTTTTTCATTCTTTTTCTTTTTCTTTTATTCTTTTTATATATATATGGAGGGGTTCCATCTCTTTCAAAACCATTGCTCAAAGGGGAATTTTTCACACTTCTTGAATTACCTTCTCTTTTCACCACACCCCAACTTAGGCTTTTCAAACAAAGCACACTTCATGAGAGTTATGGGTGAATGGATCAAGAGGGGTCACACTTGTTCAGGTTTCTTCCAAGAAAAGGATAAGGCTCAAGGGGGTTCAAACAAGGTTCACACATCTCACAAGGTTGGCCACAAAAGAGGTATATTGTCAAATTGTTTCACTCTTTTAAATTTGTTGCCTAAGATCATTTTAAGAGCTTGCATAACTTAGTTAACCGGAAAACCGGGGCAAATTCTAGCTGTCATCACACACAATATTAAAGGTAAGCTCATCACACAAGGCATTGGAACCAATATTAAATGAGACTCAATCGAACTAGTGTGCAATGTTCATCACAAGACACTCATTCGATAACCGGCTAGTCACAACGAGATGCAAAAAGTTCACACATTGTCTATGCAACTTCATTTGGCCTCATTGTAGCCGTACATCCATTTTGTTCAATTAAGGGCACTATTTAAGTCATCGATATTGATCATAACCAATACTAAAATTCGCACAAGAACAATCACATTCATACACAAAAGAGGTGGCAAATTTTTTCAAAATAGGTCAAAAATCATTTCCATTCAAAACAAGGAACCACAAGCTCAAATATCTAGAAGATAAGATCAAAACACAATTAAAACACAAAACCTAATATATACAAACAAAATGTAATCAAAAGAGATAGGTATGGAAATACCTCACCCCACCCACAAAAGAAATGCAGTTGTCCTCAAATGCAACTAAAAACAAAGAAATCAAAAAAACAACACAGATGGAGGTAAAGAACGATCATGTCTAGGTAGTCGCTTCGTATGTCGGGGTATCAATGCCCGGGGTCACACTATGGTCTTGGGCTTCAGTGCCCTGGGTAACAGAAACAATAGCTCCACTAGAGCCTGCCATGGATGTATCTGTCAGCGACGTCCGAATGACTGACTGTACTATCGTCTCCTCTAAATCAGACAGGTCCTCATAGATGGTCGCCTCATGAGCATCAAGCAACTTCTCATCCATCTCCGCCATTGACTCAAAAGCAACCACATCATCCATAGGCTCATATCCGGTGGTAGACGGAGGCATATCAAAACTGGCCAGAACACCGGGGGACTCAACTGACTCAAACAGTGAAGTGAAGTTTGTGGACTTCAGATAGTCCACATCCTTCATCAAATCAGAAACCTCATCTTACAAAGTTGTAACCTCGAAAGTAACTAATGATTATCGTGACCAATGAAACTAACCTACAGTACGAGTGTCTACGATTGTCGATAGTATAGTAACCCAACCAAGGGTTGGGGTCGTGTCCCAAGGGAGTGGTTTTGAGAATTAGTAGAAAAATAAAATTTAGTTCAAACTAGTCATAGCTAAAGACATTAACGATTAAAAGCATTGCAATTTAAAAGGGGCGACACAAAGGTGTCAAATATCAAATGGGGGTTTTGTCAGAAGTAGTAAAAACAACAAAAATAAGAAGAAAATCATGTATGGGGACAAGTTCTTGGGGTGTGACCGCAATACAAGTTGAGATAAATCGTTGGGTACATGCTTTCGTTAGGAAATTTGAAAGATAACAGTGACTAGGCTAAGTTTTAGATGGAAATAAGTTCCCTATCGGGCAACTTACTCTGTTTCAAATGCGTTCCTCTCGGACACCCATTTGCCGCATGAAGGCCAGCCTACGCCTTACCCCACTCACTCTCTCGAGCTAAGTGTTAGGATATGGGACTAGGGCTCACCCTCTCGAGCTGAACCTCATGTCGATCCACTCCTTAGGCCATCAGCCTAGTGATCTTGGTTTCGTGACCTCCCTCTCGGGCAAGCCAAAAACACATGGCTGGTTTTGTATTTGCAACTACAAACCCATTAAATAAAACCATAACCACTAGGTGAAATTACCATTAAAATACATCTATCCTATCAGCAAGCAAGATTCAACAACAATATTTGCTAAATCAGACCCCAAGAATGGGGTTTTTATCCATACATCAAGAAATAACAAAATACACCTAAAATGATACTAAAATCAAATGGGTATAAAGAATTAAACCTTGATATAAGCAAAGGAATAAGAATGAAGAAGACCCAACTTCCAACTTGGGGAAGATGAAATCCTTCTTTCTTCAAGTATCCCAAAAAACCCTTTCCAAACTTGAGATCAAATAGTGCTACACAAGACTAAATCATGAATGCACACAACCAGAATCAAATTTACTTATGCAAGGATCAATTGTGTACTCAAAGATTCAAGTTGTGACACACCATTACCAAAGATTCTCTTGCTCGCAATACTTGCTACTTGTGCAATCAAGCTCAACAGCAAGTATCTAAATGCCCTCACATCAAGAATGATTCCTTATTCACACACATAGGTTAATCAATTCAAGATCAGGAATTAGATGCAACGCTCACACTAAAAAAAAGAGGAACACAGTGCATGTTTTTACCCATAGGTTTGCCCTTATTTTCCAATCGACTTACTGAAGATCAAAAAGGTCTTTTTAAGGCTTGTAATGGGGATGAGTGGAAAGGTATGGTCATTTAGGCTCAGTGACTTTTTCCTTGTGAGATGTGGTATTCTCAAGGCATTCCCTTCTTTTCCTTTATCAATTTTTTTTCTAGTGCTTCTAAGTCATCTTTTCATTCACCTCCATGGATTGCTTGTAAACCCGATTTCCTTTGTACTTTATTCCACAAAATCCTTTTTTTCCCGAAGGGTTTCCATTTTTCTGCAACACCAGGGGTTAAGGGAGACTTTTCTTGCACTTCTTGACTTCTCCTTTTCCTTTTTACCACACCCCCAACTTAGGATTTTTGCCTAAGTTGGCTATTCGCTAAACCACAAATCAAGAGGATTATAGGTAGTGGGTCAAGTAAGGTCTAGGGTTCATCAAGATTCTTTAAAAGAAAGGTAAGGCTCAAAGGGTGTTCAAAAGAGTTTCACATGCTCACGGGTAGGCCACAAAATAGGTATATGTCAAATTTGGCTCACACTCTTTAAAGTTGCCTAAGATCATTTCAAGAGCACAACTTTCTAAATCAATCAGACTAACATGGCAAATTCTAGGTTAATTCATGCAAGGTTCAAGGCAAGCTAATCACATAAGGCATCGATACTTAAGTCAAACAAGACCACATACTTTCGCTAGTGTGCAACGGTCATTACAAGAGAATCAATTCGATGAATGGTTAATCACAATGAGATGCAAAGAGTTTACATATTCTCTATGCAACTTCATTTGGCTTCACCGTAGCCGTACATTCATGTTTGTTCAATTGTAGGCACTATTGAAGTCATCGGTATTGATTGAAACCGAGACTCAAATTTTTGCAAAAGAATAGCCGCATTCAACACAAGCTGTGGCAAATTTTAAAATTTTTTTTTTTTTTTCGGAAGGGTCAAAATTTGCAATCAATTAAAACCAGGAAGAAGCCATAAGCTTAAACAATCGCAAAAATAATATAAAGCGCCACTTTAAACAGACAACCCAAATATATATAAAAACACAGACATCCATAGCAAGCAAATAAAGGTGAGCCTCACCCCTCCACAATCAAAATATATTTGTCCTCAAATATATAACAATAATCTAGAGGTCAAATTAAAGAAAAACAGAGATAGGGAAAGAGAATAATCCTGGTTAGGCAGCTGGTTCGAGTTGGAGTCCTTCATCAGATGTCGTGTAAAGAAAAAGGTATGCTGGGGACGTTTGGTGCATTTCCGAGTCATTCATCAAGCTCTGTACAACTTTTCTTAGCATTCCAATGCGCCTATCTTCAACCTACGCTCTCGAGTGATTAATCAGCTGCCTTTTTGTGCGTTGACCTGCAACTTATCCAGTTCGTTCCCATTCAGTGGCCGCACTTTGGTTTCTGAGTGATTCGGCACTTTGCTAAACAAATTTTTACTTCGCCGAGTTTTACAGGACTTCTCAGTAGCTGTGGATATTCAAACGATGGTGACTATCTGGGTCGCCAATCAGGTGGGTGAATCACTGAAACTTTCCTGAGCTTCCTGAATTTTACAGACACCAGGCTCAGAGGGTGGCTTGAGTCAAACGGCGAAGTAACCTTGATCACTGGCGTATTTGGCGACTCGCCAACTGGGTCTGCTGCTCGTCATTCTGCACCTTTTTGGCACCTACTACACTTCAATCTGTAAAATAAGACACTATTATTTTACTAGTACGCAAATATAAGATAATACGGGGTTTTTGGGTTGCCTCCCAAATAGTGCCTGAGTTAACATCGCGACACGACGCAAGTCAAAGACTACTCTTCGTCCTCGGAATCACCCATGGTGTAATTAGGTGAATCTTCGGTGAATAGAGGATAGTGACCCGTCATCAAATGGGTGATTTGAGCATCCTGCAACTGAATGGTCATGGAGTTCGAAGTAGTTACTTCATTTATCATATCAATGTTTTCCTTCATGTCATTTAGTTTCTTATCGTGCTCGTCAAGTTTTTGTTGGATGAGTGAAGAGGTGTCGTCACTTTGCACATCCTCATGCCTCTTTCTATGTTTGCACTCTCGGATGGAGAAGTTCTTTTCCTTCTCCCTGGCTTGCTCTTCCAATCCCATCATCCGTTTGGATAGAACATCTACTTGCGCCACTAGTTTATTCCATTCATATTTCTTTTGGGCTTCTTTGTTGGTTTCAACCATTTTATCAAGTAGTGTTGCGACGACTTCATAGGGTTGGTTTAACATTCCGCTGTAAAAAAGGTGCTCAACTATGCTTCTGTTTTATGGTTTGAGACTCGGATAAAAAGAAACTAGCAGTGTCTTATCAGGAATTCCATGAGATGGGCATGTCTGCAAAATTGCTTTGAATCTAAGCCACAATTCTAGAATTATCTCTTCCGTGCCTGTTTGAACGTCAGTAGGTTATACCTGAGGTTCAATAGCTTCAGGAGAGGATGATCTGTGTGATATCCATAGTGCTTATCCATTTTTGTTTCTTTGCGTTGGTCTTTAGACAAGCAAAACAAAACTACAACTAAGATTAGTAAAATTAAAACTAAGAAAAATAAGAATTCTGATTAACTACATCTTCACGTAACACCACTCCCCAACAACGGTGCCATTTTTGATACTTATCGTCACTAACGACACTAACCTACCGTACGAGTGTCTACGATCGTCGATAATATAGTAACCCAACCAAGGGTTGGGGTCGTGTCCCAAGGGAGTGGTTTTGAGAATTAGTAGAAAAATAAAATTTAGTTCGAACAAGTCGTAGCTAAAGACATTAATGATTAGAAACATTGTAAATTAAAAGGGGTGACACAAAAGTGTCAAATATCAAATGGGGGTTTTGTCACAAGTAGTAAAAACAATAAAAATAACAAGAAAATCAAGTATGGGGACAAGTTCTTGGGGTGTGACCACAATACAAGTTGAGATAAATCGTTAGGTACATGCTTTCAATAGGAAATTTGCAAGATAATAGTGACTAGGCTAAGCTTTAGATAGAAATAAGTTCCCTCTCGGGAAATTTACCCCGTTTCAAATGCGTTCCTCTCGGACACCCATTTGCCACATGAAGGCCAGCCTACGCCTTACCCCACTCACTCTCTCTAGCTGAGTGTTAGGATATGGGACTAGGGCTCACCCTCTCGGGCTGACCCTCATATCGACCCCTTAGGCCATCAGTCTAGCGGTCTTGGTTTCGCGACCTCCCTCTTGGTCAAGCCGAAAATACATAAGTGGTTCTGTATTTGCAACTACAAACCCAATAAATTAAACCACAACTATTAAAATTCATCTATCCTATCAGCAAGCAAAACCCAACAGCAATATCAACATATATTTGCTAAATCACACCCCAAGAATGGGGGTTTTTAGCCACACATCAAGAAATAACAAAATACACCTAAAATGGTACTAAAATCAAATGTGTATAAGGAATTAAACCTTGATTTAAGCAAAGGAAGAAGAATGGAGAAGACCCACTTTCAACTTGGGGAAGATGAAATCCTTCTTTCTTCAAGTCTCCCAAAAACCCCTCTCCATACTTAAGAGAAAATATCCCAAAAAGTACTATTCTATTCTGGAAATTAAAATAAATGTTCGACTCTTCTAAAAATTAATAACAAGTTTTGTATTTATAGACTTCAGAAAATAGTGCTGGCGGATCTTTCAGAGAGGTTAGTCCAATTCGCCGATTAACTCAGCGATTCGCCCTTTGGTGTAGTTTGTCGCCGTCTTGCACTAGCCTTCAACATCGTCGTGTTCTGTGGCATTGGGCGACCTAGTACTACTTCGCAGAATTATTCGGTGAAACGCCGACTGCTCCTTTCATCGCCTTTTTTATCCTTCTCCTTCAAGGCTTCGCGTACTGGAACAAATGGCGAAGTGCGTCCCTTAAGCGAATCGCCAAGCGTGCTTGCGATGCGCAGGCTTCAGCTTCTTCGTTCTTTTCAGGCGTTTTGTTCCTTTTTGCGCCTAAGTGTCCATGCTTCCACTAAAACTTCAAATACCTGAAATTTAAGAGTTTTTGTAACGACCCGAGAGCACCCCATAGCCGTTACATGCGTATATGACCTCTCGGAGGTCTTATACAAGCCTTAGCATTCATTCATCGCATAGATCATAAAATCACTAAGAATTTAAAATTTTTGTTCAATAAAACCATAAGACTTCAAGAGTCATCAACACTTGAAAACATCAATACGCAAGCGGAACTACTAAGTCTCTTTAGCCAATCTTAGACAAGAACTTAAAACGTACTAAGGGACACAACCCTTTAAAAATGAAATGAAACTTGAGTGTCTATTACAATGACTAAGAAACTTCTAAACATAGTCCTCGAATCTTGAGGACATACCAAAGACTTGGAAGAGTGAAGCAATCCAAGCAACTCCAACGCACAATCTCCTCCTAGTTACCACAACCTACACTTGTAGTAAAATAGAAGAAAGGCGTTAGTACAACACACGTACTAAGTATGAGAATATGCAAAACATGCTAAAAAGGACATTTGTTTGGAGGTTATGCTTTCATGCCATTTTGATAAAATCTCATGAACATCAACACAATAGGCACCTTACAAGTCACAGCCAACAATACAAAGTCATATGCTTCACAATACCTCATAAACATACATAACCCATTTACCTTTACCTTCTTGTGTTGGACCTCCACCTTAAGTAACCCTTAAGCAATACCTTTGTGCAATGTATGGGCAACGTCCCATACCATTACCCACACTAAGGCACCACCTTAAGGTCACACAAAGAGCACTTACCAAGCATACCTCAACCTTCACCAATTAATCACATAAGACATATAAGCACATAAGCCAACAGGGCACTTCAGAAAACTACAACACTCATCAAATGTAATCCCAAGACTCACCTAAGTAAGACATGGTGAGGCAGCCCCATACTACCTCTCCATACCACACCCAAGTGATCCTTAAGGCTACACAAGACAAGCTCTATTCACATCTCAACATAAATCATTCTTTCAACTTAATTCATATAGATAACTTCATTCACTAATGACATAAGATCATTACATACATTCAATTCATTATGACTCACATTCACATTACCATGCTCAAAGACCAACACTTTCATTAATTAGCCCAAAGAGACTCATTCATTCATTATCATTTCTAAGACACACCAAGATCTCCCTTAAATGTCTACTTGTGCAATGTCTAGATGATGTCCCATTCCACCACCTATCCTAAGTAGTACACCCTTAAGAGACCCTAGTTCTTTCATTCATTAATATGGGGGAGGAGCCTTAACCGACATAGACCATGGAGCTTGACATGGAATCCTGGTAGTACCGTTATCGGATAAGGGATCCCTACTTGTCTAAGGTAGGGTCATTCTTTTTACCTTTACGTGGTAGAGACCACTAGCTAGTCCTATGTGGGCACATAGTTAAGGGATAGAAGGATTGTTTCTAGCTACTCTCATCTCAACTCACGAAGGAGCACCTATCTTAAGGGTTGCTACTAAATACTCATATCTCAACTAACGAAGGAGTATCCACCCATCTTCATATCCTCTCGGTGCTAGACATTACTCCCCCACGGAGTTAGGACATTTATTTCATTCGTTCATTTAGGGATAAGGATTGCTACTAAGTACTCTCATCTCAACTCACGAAGGAGTGCCCATCCTAGCCCAACATTCATTCATTTAGGGATAAGGATTGCTACCAAGTATTCTCATCTCAACTAACGAGGGAATACCCATCCTAACCCTCATTCATTCATTTAGGAAGCTCTTGGATTCAAAGAGGAGAAACCATTTCATCTAGGAACCCCATTCATTTAAGGAGTACTTTATGAGACTATCCTTACAATAGACCCAACTTTCATTCATTAGCATTAACTCCCATTCTTTCATTCATTCTTCAATAGATGTGAGAGTAGGTAAACATAGTCTATCCTAGCCTCACCTTCATTATAAGTCATTCAGAGAAGACAACAACCAAGCATAACACATAAAGTCTCTACACAAGGTCACATTTCATGCTCTTAGACCATACACATATTCTCATCATATCACATTGCCTTCACATAATCAACATTTACTCAAAACAACAATCATCCAACTTTGCCTACAAGACCATTGTCACAACATGCTTATAAAGTAAACATCTCCCCACTTTCAAAGGGATCAAACCTCACAATTCTAACATCTACAACATCTATATATATAATACTCAAATCAAATAATCTATTCACAACTTCATTATCATCATAAACCTTAGGTCACAATTGCCCATTCAAGGCCAACATCCAATATAACACAATTCACCATCAATTCCTCATAATTCAATATAGAACAATACATAAATCAATAGCCCATAACAATCTACACATTAATATCACATTATTAGCTCATAATCAATAGACCCAATTTAGACCCAAAATTAGGGTTTCAAGATATGCAAGGGTTCATGGAGTTTTTGACCTTAAAACCATCAATATTAACATAAAACATCATTTGAAATACTTTCATGCAATAACCCAAGCTTAGAATTTAAATTGGGGTTTTTAGTGTTTTTGTAAAACATTGAAATCACTTTGATTTGGCTCTTTGATTGAAAGGAGAATCGAAGATAAAATCCCCATACCTTTATGATTAATTTCCTAGGAATTTGAAGAGAAATCGGTAGGAACCCATCCCTAGCTTGAAGCTTCAACGATGTCTTCCATGGAGTTCTAGAGAGAAAGTTTAATTGAGAAGGAAGGTTCAATTTGGAGAATGAGGTCTAAGTCTAGGTCTTGGGGTTTTAACCACTTAAAATACCCTAAAATAGGTAGAATAACCATTTATAATAATTCCCCAAAGTACCCCTCACTTAGTTGGACTTTTTTAAACAAGTCAAACTTGAGTTTTATTTTCGCAGATTTCGTCGGGAAACAAGTTCGCGACGCGGAGGTGTTCCCGCAAGTTTCTAAAAATTAAATTTTCAGACAGAGGAGTCCGCGACAGGTCCGCGACGCGGGCCAAGATTTTTGGCCCTTGGTGGAGCTAGTCCGCGATGCGGACATGCTCCCTCCATGCACATTTTGCAAGCTGCCTTGGCAGCTTGTGTGGCCAAGGGTTGGGGTCCTCCTTGGGATCCCTTAGGGTGGCCCCGGGGGGTCGTACTTGAACGTTTTAGTCCTAAAATCATTTACTAAGACACTAGGGTCATCTCCACTGATTTTAGACTCCAAACAACACATAAAAACATGAACAACATACTAGAACACACCAACACGTAAAAGACTTGTTTCCAAACGTCTTGAACGTCTCTTTGACGTTTGACTTCAAACTCAACTAAACTGACTTAAAAAGGCTATTCTTCATTATTTTAACAAGTTATTAATGCATAAAACCCATGTGAGGCTCTTTATTCTACTTGATTTTGAGGGGCGTTACATTTTTCATTAGATATTGAGACAAAATAAGCATTTGAGGACACTATTACTATCAAAATAAAGCCCTAAATGAGTCCAATTTGTGGACTCATCAGTAACCCCATGTCCTCTCTCACAAGTTTTTACTCTCGCCGTGAGAGCATCAATCGATGTCTGGAGGGGTGTCAAAACAGCTGAAATAGCCCACTCAATCATCCAGGGCACCTCGGCCTCTATCCTGGAAGCCCGCACATTGGCAAAATGGTCTAGCTGCCCCATCTTGAGGAGCATGACCTGAGTTATCCTAGTAGGATAGGAAGTAGTAGAGGAACCTGGGTCCTGAGAAGGAGTGGAAGTAGGTGTACCTGAAGGCCCTTAGGTCGGAGTAGGCAAAGACGCCTCTGCAGGTATAGTCTCAGCATCACCCTCTGGGGATGTATCCACCAGATCTGCTCTCCTCCTATCTGCCTCATCCCGTGTGCACTCGGTCTCTATGCATCGGATATCGGTGGAGGATGTGGGTGTGACCTTAATATCTCTCTTATCGTCAGGAGGAAGTCTAACCCGCTGACATAGCTTTGTAATCAGCATTGGGAACGAAAGGGATGTCTGGCGCTGTTTGGCCCTCATGGCCATTCCTGCTCTATGATTAGCCCCAAGTCGATGTTATTCCGAGCCATTATTGATCCAAGATAGGCTGCCTTTGGGTGGCGGCGGATTGACTCATTCTAAGAGGGCATGATTGAGCTACTTATGAACCCAAAACAGTATCGAGCTACTATATTCAAGTCTTTCTTATCAATAGGAACTCCGGCCTCGATCCACATCGGGGTGGTATCAGCAATAAGGGGAGCTAGCCATACATTTAGGTCATCTAGAGTTGTCACAGTGGAAGCCAAACTCGGGTAGTCAAAACTTGACCCTCTATCAAATGCAGCATTGATATAATCGTTGTTGCATCTGATCGCCTTCCCCCGGACCATGACGCACTCTACCGGTCTGAAGGCACTGACCTTCTTCCTTCCCTTTGGTACCAGGTCACTATACGATGTATAAAACTCCCGGACCCATGTAGGAATATAGGGGCGATGAGGCTTGGTAAACTGCTCAAACCTGTGGAACCGGAGAGTGTCCCACACATTAGGGTATCTGTCCACTACACCATCCTTGGACAATCTTTTCTCTTCCTAAACGGTCCTGAGTCCCTCAAACTTTAGCCTGTTGATTAACCGAGGAAGAGGACCCTCAACTTGTTGGGTTGGAACCACCATCTGTGCGGGAGCTGGCACTGTATTAGCAGTAGGAGGGGTAGACTCTGGGATCCTAGATGAATTTTGACAAACTCTTGCATGAATCTCAGCTCACCGGGTCTGAAGTGGTTGGTCATCCTTAGTCTCGGAGAATGAGGTTTAAGAATAAACAAAATCCCCATCACTGCCGGAGTTGTTCTCCGGTCTCTTAGCCATGGGCGCTTTGCCCTTACCCGTGCCTCCCTTCAGAGGTGCTTTCTTGCCCTTTTTAGAGGAAGCAACTGCTCCCTCATTGATCACAATGCCCCATGCTCGTTTACGCGCCGACATTTTACTTTTGTCCCAGTTGGTCCTACCCATATCTGCAAAACACATCAAAAAGAGTTAGAAAATACCCAAGCAAAATTGCAAAATTCATGTTGTAGAAAGACTTGCCGAACCAATCGGCGAGTCGCTGAGTAACTTTGGCAAGCCAGATCGGGCTTACTGAAAGTATCAGCTAGAAAAATTTCTTCAAAAATGGCTGGTCGGCGATATGCAGGGCCCTTCGGTGAATCGCCGACTTCACTCGGCACTCAAACTTGCCCGTGAAGTTTTACAGTGTGGTTTAGGGGTTAGGGGTGCAGAAAGGGTGATCAAAGGAGACTTTCGGCGAGCTCAGGCTTCCCGCCGAAAGTTACAGACTCTAACTAAGCTAAATCACAAAATTAAGGGTTATCAAGGGGGATGTTGGCAAACCGCCAAACCGTTCAGTGAGGTCGACCCAGCTCGCCAAACTGTCGAACGTGCCAAATTTCAACCTTGACTTCCAAAATCAATCCCGCAGCCCCTGAAAAAAGATCAAACACACACATTATGCAATTCATACAAGACCCAATCGACCCATGCCTCTGGGGTACTTAGACTTCCCCCCGTTTGGCCAAAATTGGCCATTTGACGACTTTTGCCCTTAAGAATGACGTCAAACGGTCCATCATTGGTCGAAGTACGTCAATTAGCAAAATTGGGGGTTACTTAGATTTCACCCAACTAGACCCAACATCAAATAATCGCAACCCAACAATTTACAATCAATTTTTATGCAAAAAACTCGGGGAATCATCATTTAATGCAAATAGGCACAATTTCGAAACTAAAACAGTTAAACCAACACATCAAATACAGTTCCAACACAGGCCCAGCACACAACAACACAATTTTACCAAATGTATTCGAGTTTAACCACTAATCAAGAGTTCAGGGTTTGAAAACCAACCTTTAAGCTGAATAAAGAGTTTCATATGCTAGGCGGCGATGTAATCCAAATTCGAGCACGAGATCAAGAACAAAAAGCAATAAAAATGGGAAAATATTGAAAATATAGAGTGTGGATGAGAGTGTACTAGGTTGAAAAAATGGGGGAATATAAAAGATTTTGAAAATTAGAACCGTTTGGCTTTTTTAAACCTTTCAGTTCGCGGTACTTTCGATGGTGTTAGTCGACCACGCCGAACCCCTCGATGATGCGCTAAGTGGTGACTTACCTTGCCAAGTTTTACATGACCTCCAGTTAATTTTGGGGTCCAAACAACAGACAAAATTGGGCTCGCCGACCTGTTTGGCGAGTCACCGATTCAACCATTGGCCCATCGAGTTTTACAGATTTTAGTGGGTCCAACGGCGGTCCAAGTCAGGCTCGCTGACCTCTTCGGTGAGTCGCCGACTGGACTCTTGGCTCACCAACCTGCACATTCTTAAGCACATTCCATTTTCAACCTACAGAATCAACACCCGTTATTCAAAAGAAAACACAAAGCATTAAAAACTTGGTTTGCCTCCCAAGAAGTGTCTTAGTTAACGTCGTGGCACGACGCAAGTACCCATTCAACCTTCATTTTTGGGGTTTGCCAGAGTATCACTAGGCAACCCCCTTTGTTGTCTTGGGTTAAGATTTAAAGAAATCTGACCCATTTGGGTCTCCATTTGCTTGATAGAGACAGAGTGAGAAGTCACCATCTGGTTGAGAGTCAATACATCTTCCTTCATTTCTTTCAAAACTTTATCATATCCTTAAACCTTGGTAAGAATGCTTGAGAGCATAGCTTCAGTCCGTCCACCCTCAGAGTTTTTAGGCTTTTGACGCTTATGGGGAGGAACATACCTATCCTTCTACCCTTCTCTTTCCTTCCAAGTGGCGTTACGATCACGCCAATCTCTATCACGGTCTCTCCAACCCTCATCTCTGTTCCAACCTTGGTTTCCACCTGGCCTTCGGTAGTTAACACGATAGTCTCTTCATTGGTTGGCTAGGAATTTCACTTCCTCATTGTACATTGCTTCAAATTTGGCTTCATCGGGGTTTACACCACCAAAACCCACAACATTAACACTCCTTGTACCAACACCCATGACATTTTTGGCTAAGATGTCAAGTTGGGTCATCATCTTTGCCATGTTTTAGTGTCTCTCTTGATCTTTTTCGATCTGCTCCTTTGTCATTTTAAAAGTAAGAGGAGAGACTTGGTCCTGATGAGTGTACCATGCCCGGTTAATCTTGGTCATGCAATCAAGGAGTTGAGAAGCTACTGCATAGGGCTGTTGCATTATACCACTCGGAGAAAGCTGATCAATCACTCCTTTGTTCAGCGAATCAAGGCTTCTATAAAAGTATTGCAACAATACATTATCGGGCAATCCATGAGTTGGGCATTGTAGCACCATCATTTTAAACCTCAGCCAAGTCTTATGGATTTGCTCACCATCCATGTGCTTGAAGGCTTGGATACTATCCCTGAGTGTCATCATCTTAGATGGAGGGAAAAATAACACTTAGAACACTTTGACCAAGCCCATCCAAGAAGTGATAGAATCTCTTGGCAATTCAGCCAACCACTTGCTTGCCTCTCCCATCAGAGAAAATGGGAAGAACCTCAGACGAACCGATTCTTGAGATATGTTCTTAAAACAGAACGGTCCGTATGCATCAACCAAATTCCTAATATGTTCATTGGGATCCTCATGAGCTAGCCCTCCAAACAAACCGTTCAGTTGAAGGAGCTGAAGCATGGTGCTTGTGATGTGAAACACAACGTTTCCTTCAGCCGGAGGCAAACGAATGGCCCCTACACCACCCATTTGGGTTGGGTCATTGATGTTTGGGTCATTGACATCGTTGAGGTTTCCAACATCATCTTGGTGGCCCACTTGGCTACCATTACTTCTGTTAATGCTCATTTCCTCCTCTATTTTAACAAGCAACACAAAAACCAAAAATAAAAGCGAGTAGATTCAATTATAACTAACAAGAACACAATTCAACTTCAACAAAATAATTTCAAACAACACCACTCCCCGGCAGCGGCGCCATTTTGATTAACGTTTCAAGCACACCTCATCCAATTCTAGGTGTTCAATGATCATAAATCAATATAAAACCAAACTACATGATTTGGGGTGGAATCCCATAAGGAGCAGTACATGTTTAGAATTAAATTAAGAAGTATGAATGCGGTCTAATCAGTCATAGGAATAAGCATTATCAGAAAAAGACATATCAAATCAAAGGGGTGACACGAATGTCAAATGGGGGTTTTGATTTGCAATTATCAACTACACATCAGTCACAAAAACTATGAACTACCAATAGAGAGAAGGATTCTCAGGGTGTGATAGATTATAGGCAAATATAGGCATATGGGTAATTGCAACTACTAGTAAATAACTAGATATCAATGAGTAGGCTGGACAATAAGGGAAATAGCTTTCTCTCTAACAACTACCCCGAAGCAGGTGATTTCGTTCGAACATCAACAAGCATGACAATGAAGAACAACTCACACCTTAATCCATTCACTCTCTCAAGCTAAATGTGTGGGATTGGGTTTAAGATTCACTCTCTAGAGCTAAACCCAGGTCAACCTAATACCCACAAACCATCAGCCCCCCATCCCTTACCAGCCCCCCACCCCACCCTCGACCCCTTACCAGCCCGACCCTCGACCGCCCACCCCACCCACCCCCTACCAGCCCCCACCCCCCCAAAAAAAGTTAAGTTTGTTTTAAAAAAATATTTTCAACTTCAAAATTTCAATTTTTCACCCCTACCGTCAATGCCCCCCCCCCCCCTCACCCACACCACCACGCCCCAAAAAAAATTTATGTTTGTTTTTAAAAAATATTTTCAATTTCAAAACTTACTTTCTACTCTAGTAAAAATAAAAGATATTTCTCAAAAATATTTTTTCATTCATAAATCAAACACTAAAAATCTTTTTCAGAAAATATTTTCTACTCACCAACCAAACATGAGAAAATAAGTCAAAAATCAACTTGTTTTCCAGGAAACATTTTCTAGGAAAACATTTTCCATGAAAAACATTTTCCTTCATACCAAGCACACCCTAAATGTCAGCCGTTTCTTGTGATCCTTGAAGATCTATATTTACCTAAACTAATTAATTTTTCTAATCAATTGATTAATGGTCATCACATGGTGTAAGGTGATCATGGGAATTAATCAAACTATATGTTTAAAATTGGTTATAGATTCTTCATACTTGCTTGTTCAATTATGTGTAAAGTCACTGCCCTACACCTTGATCAGCATTGGATCTTCTTATCTTAACAACTTACTCATATGAGGATATAATATAGTTAATTACAATAGTTAATATAATTACAAATTATAATATGTTTTATTAATTGTCGTCAGGGTAGCTTGATTAAATAAAGTAAGTAGTATTTTATGGCAAATATATTTCTATTTATACCATTTGTGCATTCCATGTGCTGGTCGCAAACGACGTTCATAACAAACTTTTTATTCTATAATTACTTCTCTATGAGATAATACAAGTAGTAGTTGTAAAATAATTCTTAATATAATAAAACATTTAAGTGATAAGCACATGAATTAGGTATCCTTACTTCCCTGGAGGATATTCACAAGTAACATTTTTATTGCATTGTTAATTAATTGTAGAGTTTATGTTTATATATATATATATATATATATATATATATATATATATATGTATTAAATTTTTTATTCAACAAATCATATTTACTTGTTATAAATAAATAAAAAATATATTTACTTGTTATAACATGTAACTTATTTTATTCAAAATAACAAAATTAAAATTAAACTCTTAGTTTTATTCTCAATGTTGGTTAAGGATATCCCACTTCATTTTTGGATACCTTAATTATAAAGAGGGGAAATGGTAATTGTATGTACTTGAGAAAATGAAAAAAAGATATATCAGACACTCCAAGTTAACCTCCTCAAACTACAACCTGCTTAAATTCAGTCCAACCTAGCAACTCTACAATAAACGACTCACAAGGCCCAATATCCGTAGTTCAATAGTGACAAATCAACCATCAAACGAATTAAGTAAGTCAATCTAAAATTCAAGTAGTTCAGTCACACGCAACAAGTACATCAAGCAAAAGTAATAAGAAAGTCACACATAAGAATCAAATGCATCAAGTCACAATAATCAATCTCTTGCCGGAACCATATCCCATCAGCAAAAATCTCTAGTTGGAACCATTTCCCGTCGACTTTATAAACACTTGTTGTAAATAACCTCGGAATAATTGCAATCGCCGACAAGGACCTTGGCATCATAATCATCACATATCTCATCACGGTGTTCAACCATCAATGCACACAAACAATATCACACCACACAGAAGAGACAACAAACCATTTAATTCAAGTCCCCATTCATGCTTTCAAGCATTTCATCGATCTATCAACAAGGGTAACAATAAGGAAATTCACATTGTCATGTTCATCACATAGACCTTTTCATTTCAACCCCTATTTTATTCATTTAGATGTATCAAGTGGACAATTAATTCTTCACCTCATCCCCATTACTAGAATACAAGGTTTAGAAGATTGCTTGCCTTAAATCAATCAATAATCACTCAAAGAGTTGAGTCTTCCCCTTCCGAATCACTTCCAAAGCCACACAATCTATAACAATAAAGCTGTCACGCCCTGAGCTGCCCCCGAGACGCGGACACGGGACCTAGGACCACAAGTGATCCCAAGCTAACCCTGCTGGCATGATCATGAGCATACTAAAGAAAATAAACTGATGCGGAAGCTAAAGCATAAATAAATCTGAAAGGATAGGGAATACCCATATACTATAACTGAAT
>JAJOOE010000852.1:0-33562 GCA_036250405.1 Solanum raphanifolium | reverse complement strand
AATGCATACTCTATGCCTACATGATGTCACCATGTAGGGACCGGAGCACCGCTTGACCATCCTCCTCCGCGTGGCTAATATGATTTTCTATCGAGGTTATTGGTGAGTCCTCCATTCCGGGGACGTTGCTTATGATCTTTTGGTATGTATAAGACTTTTTCCTTTTTAGTTATGTTTTGACTATGAGGGTGAGCCCGGTAGTTTGTCTTGGCCCCCGCTAAGTACCCATGTTTAGAGGTAGTGTTGGACAAGTTGTGTATTATGCTTGAGCTTGACTCATCTATGGTATTTATGTATCATTCCTTTTTGTTTCTCTTGCTCCCTTAGTCCCGATTTCCCCCTTGATTATGCTTATCGCTTATGGTCATTTTAATTGCTTCCGCGACCAAGGATGTGTAATGATACGCTATGAGGCTTGTTTGGGGTTCCTTCGGGTTCCCCATTCGCCGGTCACGTCTAGGCCCTAGGCTTGGGTCATGACAGTTCTAGCTAGACATAGTAAAGAGATAGAAATCGAAACCGAAAAGTATTTCCGTCAAATGGATATGATAGATATGGTCTTTACACACGTCTAAGATAAAGCATCTTCAATACCCACTTCCAATTGCTTAGAAATGGAAACCTTCAAATCTTCAAAGCTAAGGAACAAAGTCTCCAAAACTCTAAGTTCTAAAAACTAAAAATAATGTTTGATACTGATTGAATACAAAATCTCATACTAAAGCTAAGAATTTAAATAAGTATTTATAGTTGTCAAAAAGTGTGCTGCGAAGGACCACTCCGATCAACTATTGATTTGAGCTAAGTTTTAAGGAAGTCAGTATGAGGATGAGAAGAGTCGTACACATGCGTTCTATATTGTTATTTAGACCATTGAGTTGAATCGTTCATGCCCATAAATTCTGCTGTAACTCCATAATTTGAGTGTCTTTGAGAGGAGTAGTATTTTCAAGTTGTAAGGTCTTGAGTATTCAGTTCCTAATCCTTTTAAGATTATATTCCTAATTATGGGACTACTACATGTTACACATGAAGGTGCTTGAGTTGAGTTGTCCATGCCTATATTTCCGCATGAACCCTATGAGTTGAGCAGTCTTGAGATGAGTAGTATCACTGAGTGATTGAGTTATGGAGTTGTGGAATTTCGAGTATTGAGTTCTATATATGATTATTGAAAATCTTGAATTGAGTCGTTGATGTCCATAATTTAGCAAGAACTCTATTTTGAGACGTCTTTGACAATCATTAATAATTTGTTTTAAAACTCGAGTTCTTGAGTATGATGATAAGTAAGGTTGAGTTAATTTTTCAAAATGAATATAAGGGAACTAATTATTCCAAGAGTAAATGTTTTTTACATTTAAAAGAAGAGGAAACTATCAGAAAGAGTTTAAGAGGAGCTTTAAGTATTATCTCTTTTTAGAGAAATATTTTGAGTAATTATCTCAAACCAGAGGAAGAGAAAAGTTTTTAAGCATATGAGCTATGTTATATTTTGGGAGTAGTTTTGAGCACCGATATGGGATGAGTTCAGATAATTCAAAGTCCTCATAAACCATGTAGCCAACGTGGGTAGAAAGGGTCATACTTTTTAGATGATTCCTTATTGTTTTTTTAGCATAGCTTAGTGGATCCACTTAGTGAGTAGGTCCTATACACTGGCAAATTATAGGACAGTTCTAGCAGCATGGGTGACACAGTGTATCATCATATAGCTCATAGTGATGGTTGTTGGATAGAGAATCTCCCACACATAGTTATTTTGTATTCTTATATACAAATACGGGTTATTATTGTTTTTTTACATAAAATTTAGTTATTATTGTATTCTTATGTACAATTGAGTTATTATTATATTTTTATAGACAATTAAGTTGTTATCTACTTTTTAAAAAGCTTTCCAAATATTGCATCTTTTATGGTTGCTTTATTCTTGAATATCTTGAGTTGAGCACCTTTGAGTTGAGTATCTTGAGTTGAGTATCATGAGTAGAGTATCTTTAGTTGAGTATCTTGAGTTAAGTATATTGAGTTGAGTATCTTTGAGTTGAGTATCTCGAGTTATGTATCTTGAGTTGAGTATCTTGAGTTGAGTATCTGGAGTTGAGTTGATCTATGTTTCATTGAGTTGAGTTGAACTATGTTTCCTTGAGTTGAGTTGAACTATGTTTCATTGAGTATAGTTAAACTATGTTTCCTTGAGTTGAGTTGAACTATGTTTCCTTGAGTTGAGTATCATATTCTTGAGGGGATATTGAATTAAGTTGAGTGAGTTTGAGAAGAGGTAAGTATGTTTCTTTTATATCAGTTCAAGCTTATGTTTATGCTTTAGAATTTCCCTTACATGCTCGTACATTCCATGTACTGACTCCATTTGGCCTGCATCTTTTATGCTGTAGATATAGGAACTTAGGGTCATCAACAAAAGCTTTGTTGATAGCACTTGCAGTCTCAGTTAGTTGTGGTGAGCGTCCTTTCATCCGGAGGGTTCTACTTTTATTTCCAGTTTGATAGGATATCGTGGGTGTTGTCCCCATATCCTTTTGTAATAGTAGAGGCTTCATATGTAGACAAAGTTGAGTAGTTTTCAGTCTGTACCTTATTTGATTTGTGTTTACAAACTCTGAGTTTATCGATTGAGTATTATTCAAAGTATTTTAAAGTTGAGTATTTGAGTTTATTGAATTTAATTCAGTTCTATGCTTATGTATGCTTGAGTTAGTCTCCAGCTTGTAGTCATCCAGGATGAGGGTTCACTTGGGGTCTAGCAATGGTTCTAGAGTGCCGGCCACGTCCAAGGTATAGGCTCGGGTCGTAACAATAACTACATGGGGTGGGGAGTGGGGGTCCGGGCAATGTTGTATTTTTGTTGTAATTGTATGTTATCTATTTTAAAAAGTTGTGATGACTTGTTCATTCAGAATAAATCTTTAACTAGCCAATGATCCTACCAATACATTGTTATTTTGTATTGATATTTCACTTTCTGTTTTTCTTTGTTGGTGGAGACGTACCATCACGTCTAGTTCAGCCTCAACCTCTTTCTTATATAATAAGAGAAAATATTTAGTTATAATATTATAAAATTAAGAGTAAAAATATATTGAAAATATCCCACTTATGTAAGTTTCTTATCTGAATAATTATCAAATGTTTATTGAAACACAGCTCAACTACGAGTTATTTAATTTTACTACTTGAAATATTATTATCATTTGAGTAGAAAAATAGGACAAGTGCAAATATAAATCTAAAAAATCAAGGTAATTTACATATATACTTAATTCGTCTCTCAATATTTTACATGAAAAATTTAAGATCATAAATTTTTTAAAGCTATACATATTCTTATTTAAAATAACTACATTTTTTTCTTTTTAGGGTTTAACTTTAAATGTATTCCTATCCCTTTTTGGTATTCCATTGAGATTTTCATCATGTACTTGTCATTACTTTGAAGTTCTATAATTTAAATCTATCAAATTAAGTTAATATTTGCTTTTTCCAATGGCCTTTTTCAGAAAGTCATGTCTACCAACATGCTAATAACATTTGTTAATTTTGTCTTGTTGCTTGTTGCATCATTATTTAATGCTTCACTCGTTATTTCAACTAAACTTAACAAAAAAATAATAATACTAAATGTTATTGTTTGATCAACTAAATTTGCATGCATATCCTATTAAATAGTTATCCTACAAAATGATACATATATACAACAATAGCAATAATGGCATACCACAGTAAAATTTTAATAAGTGGGATGAGAGGATGATAGACTATACGCATACCTTACCACTACCTTCAATAGGTAGAGATACTGTTTCCGAAATTTCCTCCGCTAAAGTACATCAAAATCATGAAAGGATGAAAAAATAATAATGAAAGCAAAGACTTTAGTAAGAAAAATAGTGTAAAGTCTATAATAAAGAAACAAAAAATAATGACAACAAAATAGCGTTGTAGTCGAAAAACAATGCACAACATGAGGCAAGATCTACATGAGTACGACTAGTACAACAATATGAACTAACAAGGCTAAGCCTAAGCACAGAAAGACAACACTTCACCCCTTCTAACCTTCTACCCCAATATGCGACTACCACTCTTTCCTATCTAAAGTCATGTCCTCCCTAATATGAACTTCACCATGTATTATCTAATCAGCTCTCCCCAATACTTCTTTGGTTAACTTCTACTCCTTCTGTAGACCCTCCAACCAGACTCTCACACCTCTTCACTAGGGCATCACTGCATCTTCTTTGCACACTTACAAACAATCTCAATATCATTTTGCTCATATTTTACACCACAACGACAACTCCTATAATCTCCAAAATAACCTCATTCTTAATCATTTCGCAGCTAGTATGCCCACACATATATCTCAAAATCCTCATCTCCGCAACATGCCACTAATGAACATATGAGTTCTTGATTGGCCAGCACTGAATTACATACAACAAAGACGTTCTAACCACCATTTTGTCAAACATACCTTTAAGTTTAGGTTGTACCTTCTTTTCACACAAAAGCCCAGAACCAAGCCTCCATTTAATTTATGCCGACCCAATGCGATGTGTGACATCATCATCGATGTCCCCACTATCTAGAAGTAGAGAGCCAAGATAACTAAAACATATTATCTTCGAAATAGTTTGTGTGGCAAGCCCGACTTTCACATCTTCTTCATCAAACTGAACACTCAATTTGCACTTCAATTTGTTTTGTTAGTGCTGCTCTACTTGAACTTTTTAGACTCCAGAGTTTGTCTTAAAAACCTCTAACTTGCATATGAATAGTATATTTTCTAATGCATTGTTCAATTCTTCACTTAAACATACTAGATGCAAAATAACACTTCTCCCGCATACCGAAAGAAAAGGGTAATTAATGACTATACACATCTTACCACATTTACTATGAGTAGCCATCCTCATTAGAAGTCATTTTTCCACTTCTATTAGACAAGAGTTGCCTTAAAATATTTTCTCATTAAGTTTTAGCTTGGAAAAACATTGGATTAAGTAGATTGCATAATATGTATGCTACTTGCGATGATGAATGTTTAGATTTTGTTTTCTTCTTATTAGTTATAGTACATTTAATTAATGTTTCTTAATTTAAGTGGATTTAATCAATTCCAATTCATGTAAAATAATACTAGTATAACCTAGATTAATATTCGATAAGTTTGTTGTTATCCACTGAAAAGTCAAAGCCATGTTGTAGGCCTATTTTGAGATGATAATTGGGAAGGTTGGATCAAATTCTAATGGATTATAATGAGTTATGAAAAAAATTGGGTCAACATCCAAACCAACCCAAATTTTCTTCGGTGAAAACAGGTTGGGTCAAAATGGGTTAGATAGTAAGTTATATAACATGTCAAGATTCAATCCAACACAATTTTTACTCAGTTTAATTGTTTTACTCGATCTTTTAAAAAAATTTAGTACCTAATTATTATTTTTCTTTATTATGGTTATATTTAATATATCAAATTGAATTTTTTTTATAAGATTTCTCATGAGCCAATAACTTTTAATGAATTTAAATGGGTTCGATAATATGGGTTGAACTCATGAATGGGTGGGTAAATAATCTG
The DNA here is from genome assembly GCA_036250405.1 of Solanum raphanifolium. Classification (NCBI taxonomy): domain Eukaryota; kingdom Viridiplantae; phylum Streptophyta; class Magnoliopsida; order Solanales; family Solanaceae; genus Solanum; species Solanum raphanifolium. The sequence continues at coordinate 27,954 of JAJOOE010000852.1, read as the reverse complement.
CCTAAACTGAAAAGGATTTGGTGGGTTCGTTTAATTATGCCACCCCTATGCCTATCAACTCATTAATAGAGAAATTGGGAGCACATCCACAACGACTCAAAACGATCAATTGTAGCATTCTCGCAGAATTCAGAACTGTTTTATCGTGCTAACTACACAAACATGCAGATATGATCATCATGAAAATCGTGCAAAATGTTACTCAAATTTTAAACTATAAATGTATCACTTCCTTATTATTTATACCTCATCTGATTTTTATTAACACTTCGTTAACACACTCAAGTTTATAACTTAAGCATTAAAGTTTCTTACCATTAAAATTACCTGATAACTTTGTATAAGATAGCTCCATAAAAAATTTCTTCTCTTGAGTTTATTTCTTTATAATATATCATTCTTGCATATTTTATTTACTAGAAAATTTTATACTTCTTTAGTTTAAAAAAAAATTACCTAGTTTGATTTGACATGGTGTTTAAAAAAATTAAGAAGACTTTTTAATTTTGTGGTCTTCAATTAATTAAAGATATGCCATATATATAAAAATTTCCTTTAATCATGTGGCCTTAAACAAGCCACCTATAAAACTAAGATTAAAGTGTTGCTGAGTAAAAACGAGTAATTCACTTTTTTTTTAAACTGACGGAGTAATAACGAAACCATGATATTTTTTTCATTCCAATCCACTTTCCAAATACCATATTTTCTTTGAATATATATGTATTTAAAAATTATGTATAAAAGATAATTTAAGGGTGTAGTATTGTTATTCTATATTATTCCGGGATAAGTTATCCTTGAATTAGTATTAAACCCAGAAGTAGGATAACTTATCCCAGCCATGATCATTAATTCAGGGATAACTTATCCCCCACATTGTAACCAAACAAAAAATTGAGGGGTACTAAAAAGCTATCCAAGTATTATTTTTCCGTTATCTATCAAACCAAACAACCTTTGAATAACTTAATTCAAACAAGTTCTTAACATAGATGTAAGCAAAACTAGGTGGATTAAATTAGTGGAGGGATAGTCGACGTGGCAACATGGTCAATAAATGTCAAACATATTATTAAATATTTCTTGCAAGTCAAAGGTAAGAGTTAATATGCAATTATCCACAGTAATAACTATTATCAATAGCCACTATAATTTTTTTCTTCATCAGTTACTCAACTTATAGTTCTGCACCCACATTCACTTAAGATTCAACAAAGAAAAACACACTCATAAGCTAACCTACTTCAACACAAGTAAATGTAGTATAAAGAGTTCATTAAAATATAACAATAATAACTTTAGCCTGCCACCACACTGTAGCTTCCTCCCCTGTCAATTCCCCATCAGCTAATCATTATGACTGAATGTAAAATTCAGAAAAACAAAACATGCTCAAAAGATATAATATTGATAATTTACACTTATACTAGTGAATGTAACATTAAATTGATCAGGATGTTAATTTTTTTATCCGAAGTTCACTAAAATTGTTATAAATATATGTTTGAAGTCATAATTCATAAAGATAAGATTCTTTGTCACATTTAAATAAGACGGTGGACATATATCGATGAGTAAATTATCATCGTTCTTCACCATTATCAGACTAATATTGTTTCACTTATCTTCATTTTTTGTCCTTTTCACTCTTCCTAATTACTGAAAAATTAAATGGGGTATTACATTTATTTAACAACATTGGAACTTTTTAATTAAAGGACACTTCCAAGACATGAAAATCTTCGATCATCAATGTAAGAAATTTTCACATGTCCTTTGGTGCCGGTGGATAATTAAGGTCGATATCAATGTGCTTACACTTCCATCTACCTATAAAATCAATCACAGAAGAAGCACAGGTGATGGGAACAGTGGCACCACCACAACCACCTCCCTGAATAAACACCTCATTTTCCTTATATCACCATTGATTCAGCGGCAGAAAACCTGAAGCAGTCGGAGAAAGACATAATTTAGTATTTTGAAACATAATGTTACCTTTATCATTGGTGGAGATACCAACAGAGGAGAATGAGTAGCTCCTTCCGAAACTTAGATCCAATGAAGCGGTGATTCAACCGCCAACATCCCATTTGCCGCCTGAACAGAAATATTTTGCCTTGGAGGCAAATTGACCGGTGGTGTGGGAAATGGAAAATTCGTCTTCGCTTTCATCCCGCAAAACTTAATAGTAGCTACATCATAAGCTTTCGCTGCTTCCACTTCTGTATCAAACGTACCTAGCCAAACACAACATTTTGTCCATAGGTCTTTAATTTGTGCGGAGTATCTCCCTGAATCTTTCTTTTGAACTCCTCGATAATGCACATTCTTTTCAACACCTCTGTTCCCTTTGAGCATCATCTTGGTTGTCTTCGCCACTGCCGTACGTTTTGCCTTCGGGGACATTCTTTTGTTACTACGTATAGAAATATAGTTGAAGGATATTAGCAAAATGTATTAGGTTGAGAGAAAATGGAGAACAACTGCGTATATAGCAAAGTGGTACAGGAAGTAATCAAAAAAAGTTAATGTAGTGTTGGACTTTACTCAAGTAATTGTTGGGGCCACATGTCGCGTGGAATTTTATTTTTTTACAATCTTTTGTGTGAGTGATATTAGTATCACAAATATTTATAAATGTTAATGGTTGTCCTTTGTATTTTAAGTTAAATACTTTTTTTTAAAACAGAGGTAGTAATACCAAGACCATTAAGTTTTTTTCATTTCATTCCGCTTTCCAAATAAGACCATAAAATTGTTTGAATATATTTGTATGTAAAAAGGACGTATAAAAGAGGATTAACAGTGTAGTATTGTTATTTTACATTTTTATTCTAGGATATGTTATCCTGAAATTAGTATTCCTCACACAAGGAGGAATAAATTATCCCAATCATGATCATTAATTCAGAGATAACTTATCCCAATATTCATAACCAAACAAAGAATTTAAGGTACTAAGATTATCCCATAATTACTTTTTTGTTATCCATCAAACCAAAGAACCTTTTAATAACTAAATTAAAACATGTTCATAACGTAGATATAAACAAAACTAGGTGGATTAAATCAGCGGAGAGATAGTGGACGTGACAACAATGTCCATAATGGTAAACAATGTTATTAATTTCTCTTTGAAAGTCAAACATAAAAGTAAATATGAAATTATCCATCATAATTACTATTATCATTAACCTACATGTGGAAAATTATCTATTTCTTTTTCTTTCTTGTCTTATCCCCACTACCACATTTTTCTTCATCAATTACTTTGCTTATAGTTATGCATTCACATTCACTTAAGATTTGAAAAAGGAAAAACACACACTCATAAGCTAACCTACATCAATACAAGTAAATGTAGTATACATATTTCATTAAAATATAATAATAATAACTTTAGACTTCCACCGCAACTGTATCTTCCTCCTCTTTCAATTCCCCATCAACAATTCATTCTTAGTTCATGTAAATTTCTAAAAAAAGCGTACTCAAAAGATAAAACATAGATAATCTACACTTATACAAGTGAATGTAGCACTAAATTTATTAAAATGTTAATTTTTTTTATCAAAAGTTCACTAAAATTGTAATAAATATATTTTTGAAAATATAATTCATAAATATAAGATTTTTTTGACATTTAAATAATACGGTGAGATATATGGATGAGCAAATCGTCATCGTTCTTCACCATTATTAGACTACTATTGTTTCTCTTATCTTCCTTTTTTTTCTTTAAACCCTATCCTAAGTACTCAAAATGAAAAGGGGTAATACATTAGTTTAACAATATTTAAACTTTATAATTAAAGGAAATTTCCAAGAACATGCAAAATATTTGATCATAAGTGCAAGCAATTTTCACTTGTCCTCCGTTGCCGCTGGATAATTAATATCAATCTCAATTTGCTTATGATTAACACTACCCATAAAATCAATCCACCAAGAAGCAGCAGTGAAGTATGGCACTAGAGGCATACACGTTTACAACAAAGGATGTTTTTTCCTGAATTTAAAAGGGAAACGTTATTCGTGGTCTTCGTCGTGGGTCTTCCCAAAACCTTGAGAATGCATGATTCCATCTAGCTTTAAGTTGGATTATAACTCTCAGCAATTTGCTAAGATATATGCCAAAGAGATAGTAAGGCTTCACGAGGTGATTTTTATCATCTCAGACAAGGGCAGTCAATTTACTTCTATGTTCTTGGTTAAGTTACATAAGCATTAAATACTCCACTCACTTTTAGCATAACCTTTCAACCCATATGGATGGTCAGTCTGATAGGATGATTTAGATTGTAGAGCATATGTTGAAAGCATGTGTGATTGACTCTGGAATTGCTTCCTATCAACAGTTATCACTCAGATATGACATCATTCAAGGAAATTTATGAGAGGGGATATAGATCTCCCATAGGGCAGTTTTACCCTTGTGATGTGAAGCTTTTGAGTGTAGATTTGGTGAAGGAAGCTCAAGATATTGTATGAAATATTAAAACAAAGTTCTTGGCAGCTTAGAGCGGAAAAAAGGAGTATGTTTACCGTAAGGTAAGATATTTGGACTTCCAAGCTAGTGAACAAGTGTTGTTGAAAGTGTCTCAAATTAAAGGAGTTGTGAGGTTTGGCAAAAAAGGTAAACCAAGCCCTCGATACATTGTTCAGTTTTAGAATCTTGACAGTGTGGGGCCAGTGGCTACCTGCTAGCATTGATGCCCAACTTCTTTGGAGTTCTTCAAGGTTTTCAGGTGCACATGCTTAAGATATATTATGGGGATGAAGTATATATTATCAAGTTGAACTTGATAGCACTAGACAAGGATTTGCAGTATGAAGAGGAATCAGTTACTGTTCTTGGATGGGATGTTCGGAAGTTGAGGACAATAAAAATAATATCTATGAAGGTTGAATGGAAGCATCATCCAATTGAGGAAGCTACTTCGTAAACCTAGAGGGACATGTGGTACAAGTACTCTCACTTTTTTTATGATTCAAGTACTACTTTCTTCTTTATTTAGCCCAGTTTTCTTGTTTGATCTCTCAAGGACGAGAGATGGGTAAATTGTTATCTATTGTAACAATCCCTTTCCATCGTTATAGGTAAACATTTGTTGAAAAATTATTGTCATGCAAACATCTTGAATAGAGACTTGATAATATTGGACTATGCTAGACATAGCCTAAATCTAACCAAGGCGCGGTGTAGGGCAATCCCGGAATGGATTAGGTAAAATGTATACAATTGGGTAGGTTTTCTAATATCTAAGACTAGTGAACCCTATGACTTTTTAAAATCAAATCCGGGTAAGTAGAGCTTCGAATATCAAACTTTGCATGAGAGGGTTAGTTTAGAACATCAATGTTCGAAGGCGTGTTGCTATATGGGGACTTTTTGGGAGAAATCTGAGTTTATGCCTCATGCAATACGCTATAGTGGGTTCCACACTACTATAGGTGGGAAATGAATTCCTTTTTAAGGAAGTGACCCCACTATGATAAAGGTGCTATATCGGGTTGAGCCACAATATCGGGTTAGGCCGTTATAGCAGGTTGGGGAACTATAGAAGGACGATCACAAATTAATACAGGAAAAGTACCAAAACCTCTCAATATTCTATAACTTCATTTTTGGTAAGAATAAAAGGCTATTTAAAGTAATTTTCTTTCATTTTCGACCAATTAATTTGGTAAAGGTAAGTTATTTACTCCCCTAGTAACTGTTTCAATTTTAATGATCATGAACTTTGCCTATGATTATGATAAAGTAATAATTTGTTTTAATTAGGAAAGTTTTCATTGTTTGTTTTATTTAGTTACTATTTTAGACAAGAACACCTCAAGGCATGACAAAAAGGGAAAGCTCAAGTTCTTTAGACCATTCATGCCTGTTTCGAAGAAGGTTATGGTCGTTTGTTTTTTTGTTTATGTTGTATGTGTTTTTCAGCTACTTTGTTACTATTGCATGCATGATATATGATTAGGCAAAGAGGAAAATGCATGATTTAAAATGTCGAATGTTGTTCATCGTATGCATTGAATGTACTTACTTGGTTTACAAATGTTATTCTATTAATTGTGATTGTGAAGTTTGTTTGATGAGTAGATCGGGTACCACGCGGGTACATATTTCTGAGTGTATCAAATACGACACTAGCACATATTTCTAGTTGATTGGGTACCATTTCTTACATACTAAATAGTGGATCGAGTACCACATCGGTACATATTAACTATTGAATCGAGTACCATACCGTTACACTTACTGTTTGTGTGTGGGATTGATAACGCTTAGACTACTTTTCAAAACCAATTAAAATAGTAAGCATTCATTTTCAATAAAAAAAAACCCAATTGATAACTCTCAAATACACTTCATTTGATTCTAAGTTTAGGGCTCATTAACAAGTATAAACCCAATTAAGAGTTGGGGTCGATCCCGCAGAGAGTGATACGATAAAGAATTCAATTAAGAAGTAAAATAGTGGTCTAATCGTTTGTAGATGTAGACATTTTTTATCAGTAAAATAAATGGTAAGGGGTTGACAATTAGTGTCAAATGGGGGGATTAGAAAGAACAGAAAAAAACTACGAACAACCGGGATTAAACAAGTAGAGGGGATATCTTGGAAGTGTGATCAATTGAATGCCAATTTTGCAAAGTGGATGACTATTATTTACTAGAAGTCGTTGGATCTTAGTGGGTAGGCTAGGCTTTTAATGCAATCGCCATTTCTCAATCAACTATCACGAATCAAACGAGTTATCTCGAACCTCGACAATCACAACAGTTATAAATAGCCCAATACTTCAATTAATCTACTTTTTAAAGCTAGATTATTAGGATTAAATTTAGACCCACTTTCTCCAGCTTAGTTTATAATAACCCAATCACTATAATCATCAACTAATAGTTTTAACTCTAATACTTCTTTCTCAAGGAAGCTTAGAATATTGAACTAGAATTGCATTTGCAACTAAAATTCATCAATTAAAACATAACTATTAATTGAACCCACTTCAAATCAACAGTAAAGCCAATAAATACTAACAACCATAAGCTAATTGAAACATTCAATCACATAATAACACCCCCACGAATGGATGTTTTAGCTAAACATCATAAAGAGCAAGAAATTATTACCAACTATGTTCTCCATCAGATTAGACAACATTCTACTAGTCTTCAAATACTCCAATTAAAGATCAAAATCAAACCAACCCAAAATCTATACTATAAAAGTGTAAAAACAATGTTTAGAATGTTAAAGATCAAAAACCTCAAACTGGACTAGGTGGGAACTCTCTAGAAAACTCAGAACTCCCTTTCTCCTTTTAAAAGTCATATTTATACGTTCCCCAAATTTTAGCTTTAGAATCACTTGGTGAAGTAAGTCGAGCTTCGCCGACCAGGTCGATGATGCGCCGAGTGCTCTTTTCAGTCGCCTTCTTTTCTTGGCTTTTTAGCACCTCACTTCTGTAACATTAGGTGATCAAAGACGACATAGCCGGTCTATTCGACGCATCGCGGAACCATCAGTTTTCTCATCGAGTTAGTCTTGTCCATGGGTTAGCATTCTGGAACTTTTGGAAAGTCGAAGGTCACTCGGTGACTCGCCGAGTAGCTTTGGCAAGTACCAACCTTTCTTTTCTTCAGCCTTTTCACTCCTTTTTGCCTGGTAATGCCCATGCCTTGCTCTTTTGCCTTCATTGCTGCAAATTAGCACTTTCACATCAGTTTAAAGCATATAATAAGCATTGTTGACACTAAAACTTTGTATATTAAGCCCTAAATAAGTTGAAATCCCCGACTCATCAACACCCCCAACTTAAACTTTTTCTTGTCCTCAAGTAAAACACAAGATCAATCAGTTCAATAGAGATGTCTCCAAATAGTGCTACTAGAGACTCAACATGAAAGCACATGAGGTTAAAACTACCCATGCACTATTCAAATGTGCACTACAAGTTTCAAACCGTGACTAGTCATCATCAAAAAGAAATCAAGCTCACAATGGGATGTCATCCATTGATCATTGCATGTTAGATAGATGATTTTGGAAGAAATATTGTGGAAATAATTGCTATATATTTATGATGTGTTCCTATGTATTTGAGCATCAAATGTTGTTCATTTTAATCGCTTGAGGACATGAACTAGTTCTAATTTTAGGGTATTGATGTATTGTGAACTCATAACACATTTGAAGCTAAAAATAAGGATTAGTGCAAGAAATCAAGCTTGTTTATGTGGATATGATGGTTTCTGTGGATGTTGTACAGGGGAAACAGTTGGATGCAAATCATAGGAAGAATGTTTTAAAATGAAGTAAAACAAGCTATGCGAAAGTCTACATGGGTTGTGGTCTAGTAGACGAGCCGTCTTATGTCTCGTGAAAGAGAGGCATTGAATAAAGTAGCTACCTTAGTGAAGCCTAAAGTCCATGGAGCACTAGACGGGTTGTGGTGTTTAAGACGACCCATCAAGTGGACTCATCAACACCCCCAACTTAAACTTTTGCTTGTCCTCAAGCAAACTAAAGTTCAGCCTTTCAAAAAGGGTGTCTCAAACAATGCTACACAAGACTCAAACATGATAATACACAACAAGATTGAAATTACTTAGGCACAGATCAACTGTGCACTCAAAGATTCAAGTTGTGACACACTATTACCAGAGATTCTCATGCTTGCAATACTTGCTACTTGTGCGAGTTCAAGCTCGATAAAAAGTATCTAAATGCCCTCACATGAAGAATGATTCCATATTCGTAGACAAAGGTTAATCAATACAAGATCAGGAATTAGATGCAACACTCACACACACAAAAAGGAACACAACGCATGTTTTTACCCATAGGTTTGCCCTTATTCCCCATCAACTTTTGATTCGGCTTACTCAAGATCAAAAATGTCTTTCTAAGGCTTGTAATGGGGGTGAGTGCAAAAGGTATGGTCATTTAGGCTCAATGGCTCTTTCCTCGTGGGATGTGGTGTTCTCAAGGCATTCCATTCTCCTCCTTTATCAATTCTTTTTCTAATGCTTCTAAGTCACCTGTTTATTCACCTTCATGGGTTGCTTGGAAACCCGATTTCCTTCGTACCATATTCCACATTTTTTTAAAATTTTTTTTATTTTTTATTTTTTAATTTTATCGAAATTGAAGGGGTTTCCACTGTTCTGCAACACCATGGGTTAAGGGGGACTTTTCCTGCACTTCTTGACTTCTCCTTTTCCTTTTCAGCACACCCCCAACTTAGGCTTTTGGCCTAAGTTGGCTATTCACTAAACCACAAATTAAGAGGGTTATAGGTAGTGGGTCAAGTGAAGTCTAGGGTTCATCAAGTTTCTTCCAAAGAAAGGTAAGGCTCAAAAGATGTTCAAAAGAGTTTCACACACTCACGGGTAGGCCACAAAAGAGGTATATGTCAAATTTGGCTCACATTCTTTAAAGTTGCCTAAGATCATATCGAGAGGACACCTTTATAAATCAATCAGACTAACAGGGCAAATTCTAGGTTTATTCATGCATGGTTCAATGCAAGCTAATCACACAAGGCATCGACACTTAAGTTAAACAAGACTACACACTTTCCCTAGTGTGCAATGGTCATTACAAGAGAATCACTTCGATAAATTGCTAATCACAACGAGATGCAAAGAGTTCACATATTGTCTATGCAACTTCATTTGGCCTCATCGTAGCCGTACATTCATGTTCGTTTAATTGAGAGCACTATTCAAGTCATCGGTTTATAGCAGTTATTGCTCCGGTTCTAGAAGGTATAGCTCTCGCCTCAGCTTTTTCTTTGAAATACTATGCTATGTATGAATGATCTTTTCTATTTCATAAGAGATCTTGGTCCTTTATTTATAGTTCTTCTAGGCTTGGCTCCAGTCTCTACGGGCTCAACAGCAGCTTCTTGGGCTGGGCCACCAGCTTGAGGCTATTCTTGATGCTGGACTTCAGCAATGGTAGCCACTGCTTCTTCAGTCTGAGAATCTGCCTCTTTGTCGCTTGCGGCCTGGGCGGCTCGGTTCGGCCGAGCCCGTGGGCGTGGTGTTTTGTCCGTAGTTGGATCGGCTTTGCAAAAGAACATCCACATTCAACTCAAGAGGGGTGGCAAAATTGTGTGAAAAATTCAAAAAGTTTCAAAAGGGTCAAAATCATTTTGCAATTAAACCCAAAAGAGAGCCATAAGCTCAAACAATCGCAAGTTAAAAACACAATTCAAACAGATAACCCAAATATATACAAAACACAAGTATCTGAAACAAGCACACAAAAAGGTGTGGGCCTCACCCCATCACAAATAAAAAGTAGTTTGTCCTCAAATGCAAGTAATACAAAATCCATAAGGAAAAGTAAAGAAAGATAAAGAGGGGGATAAAGAAGTGATCCTGGCTAATCTGTATCCGGAATGACCACCAGAAGAACCAGCTCCACTGGATCCCGTAGCATGAGACTTTGCTAAGGACGCTCGCACAACAACATTTATCATGATGTCTTACGTCTTGGCTGTCATCCGTTGTAGCTTCCTCAAATAGCTCTTCGTTAATTTGTACCTCCGATTCAGGATTAACTATATGCTCTATTCCATCTCCATGTCTTGCGACATTCTGAGGTATTTCGGGCGCATCTGGAACTTCCATTGTTCCAAAGATCATGGATATATCAGTGGACTTTAGGTAGTCTACATCTTTCTTCAGCTCTGCAATGGTGGCTTTTACGGCTGTTACTTCCTTTATGGCTCCTTGATCGTGCTCACACACTAGCATCCTAGCCTCTAGAGCATCAATAGTGGTAATCAGTGGTCTCACAGCATTGTCGAAGGCAACCTAAATCATGCTTGGAATAGAGCTCTCCATGTTGGCGGTCTGACAATTTGCAGTTTGGGCAAGCTTTCCCATTCGAATCAAGGATGCTTGAGTGATCGGTTTACAGAGGGTAACAATAGCTGAAGGCCTAGGGGATGGAGTAGGCAAAGATGCCTCTGCAGGTATAGATCTAGTTGTAACAACATCCTTCTGTTTCTTTTCTGCCTGGTCCTTACGATATTTGGCTTCGATCTTTCAGATACTTGTGGAGGCGGTGGCAGCCAATTCCACATCCTTCGTTGCATCTACAGGCACTGGAGCTCTTTTGCATAACTCAATGATTAATACGGGGAAATGGAGGGATATCTGGCCCTGCTTTGCACGCATATGGATTTCAGAGGAAATGATCTTCCCAAGATTTATCCTGGATTTTTCCATGATGCATCCAAGACATGTTGTCTTAGCATGACGAAGAATTGATTCATTCTGTGATGGCATAACTGTGTTTCTGACGAATCCAAACTAGTACCGTGCTTCTATGTTCATATTTTTCTTCTCAATTGGAACTCCTTCTACTAAACATGTTGGAGCATTATCATCTGAGACTAGTGGTGCTAACCACTTTTTCATTGTATCCATCTTCTGTGTCCTGATCAAGTGTTGGCAGTGGTCATTAATCTTATCGGACATTCCTAAAGATACGTTGATAGTTTCACTGTCATAGGCTACCTTCTGTCCTCTGACGACCACGTGGTTAGCGGCTTTAAAAGATGGGACCAGCCTTTTCCATTGAGGTACTAATGCACTGTATGCATTGTAGAACTCTCTAACCCAGCTTGGTATGTAATAGTCGCGATACCTTGTGAAGATTTAGAATTTGTGGTATTTCAGGCAGTCCATCACTTCTGGATACCTATCAATAACCATATCTATGAAACGTCGTTTCTTCTCAATAATCGTCCTCTGACCAACCGCTTTTGATCTATTCATTGATCCATGTTTGGGGCCTTGTACTGGATGCGCCAACACTAATGCTTCCCCTAGAGCTAGAGGAGTTTGAGTTGTAGATTGGCTATCTCTAATCCAATATGAATCATGTATCCTTTTGGATCGTAACTCAGCCCTTCTTGCCTCTATCTGGTAATCTTCGTCAGACTCCGTACTCTCAATGTTGTATGTGGGTGGCTCAGTAGTGTAGAAGCATGTTCTGTTAGAGCTTGAGTCAGATAATTCGAGGGCTATGCCCTTTCCTTTGCTTTTTGAAATTATGGTATCCTTGCCCCTTGGTGGAGGTGTATTTCCTCTGATCACAATTCCTTTCTCCCTCCCTCTAGTCAGTTTTTTGGCCATAACTATGAAATGTTAGAGAGAGTATAGTGAGTAATTACATTGTAGCATAAAATTTCAGACAGAATTGCTGATCTAATCAGCGACTCGCCAAACCTCTTTGGCGATCATAAGTATGTTCGCCGAAAGTTACAAAACCCACGACACTTAAGATGAGAAATTAAAAGTGATTTAGGTCTAGGGGCAAACCGCTGAGTGATTCGGCGGCTCGCTAACTGACTTAACGTGCTTGAGATTGAACTCACTTTTCACAATTGATCGCGCAGACCTCAAAAGCAAAATTAAACCAAGCATTAATGAAATTTAGCCTAGACCCATAGCACCAATTCATGGTCAACACCCACTATATAAAAATTTCACATTTAGATTCAAAGTAAGCAGAGCGAAAAAGGAAGTCGAATCAGTAAGAACAAATAGGCCCTAACTTACAAAACAGAAATAGGTACTCGAAAATATCTACTCATATCAGAGAGATCTAACACGCATTAGTGGACTCCTAGGTTGCAGATGAGGTCTATATTTTCGAGAGCGGACGAAGAGTTTTCAGAGACTAACCTTTTCGCCGAGTAAACAAAGTTGTAATGCTAGGCATCAATGAAAATCCAAGTACCAAACACTAATCCACCTAAAATACTAATTTAAAGTGAGAAATTGTAAATTGCTACCTTGGTGTGAAGTTATGGAGTTTGAAAAAAAAGAAAGAATGAAGAAGTGTGACTATTGGTTATATATGTTGTTCCATTTGTGTCCATTCGGCGAAGTTATTCGCACTCGCCCACATACTCGGCGATTCACCGAGTGGTCATTTATCCAGCCCTATCTTCAGAATTTTTCTATTTTCAGTGGGTGAATTCGGCGGTCTACATCGAGATCGCCAAAATTTATTAGCAATGTACCGAGTTGATCTTCAAAGCCACCAAGTTTTATAGGCTCTGTACAAATCTCGTATTGAGCCAAACGACGGATCCATTCAGGCTTGCAGACCTGTTTGGCGACTCGCTAAATAGACTTTCTGCTCCCCAACCAGAAGTTTTCTGCACTTTCCTCGTTTTAACCTACAACACAACACACCATTATTCATAAAAGTAAAATCCTAAACGTTTAAGACCTTGGGTTGCCTCCCAAGAAGCACCTTGTTTACCGTCGTGGCATGACGCAAATCTTTGCTCAAGTTTCGTTGTTGGGGTTGGCCCGGTCCTCATTAGGCCACCCCATGTTTCTCTGTTGATGGAGTTGAGGCAACGTATTACTCATTAGGTCCTCGAGCAGTTAGATGGCTTTGGAATGAGACCAAATCATCTGCTTCATTCCTGCAATTCTTTCATCTCTCTATCTTACTCAGTCAACTTGTGGAGAATGATTGATAGTGTTCCCTCAAGGCGTTTAACCTCATTGTCCTTGAGACTTCTTCGCTCATGAGGAGGGATGTATTTATCCTTCCTCTTACACTGGATTTCTATTTTCATCATCTTTTTAGCCAACTCAACCATCCGAATTGTTAGGGCGGCCAACATGAAATCCTTTTCTACTTCTTGGTTTACTTCGTTCATTTGATTAAGCAGTTGGGCTGGCATCATATATGGTCATTTCGCAATGCCTCCCGGAATGAGTTGGTCGACCAACCTCTTGTTTCCAGGACCAAGACTTCTGTAGAAACAATCAAGGAGAGCTATGTCGGGAATGTCATGAATTTGGCATTGATTGATCAGTTTGTTAAACCTTGCCCATGACTTGTGGATCCGTTCACCCTCTAATTGCTTGAAGGTGAGGATACGCTCCCGGAATATCATTACCTCTAATGAAAGAAACTCCATTAGCTCTTGAGGGCTACTCACTATACTCACTTCCTCTGCTTCAATATAGACAAGATAACAAAACTACAAGTTAAGTTAGTAAACTACAACTAAGAAGACCATAAACTCTATTAATCTAAAAATTCTCAAATAACACCACTCCCCAGCAACAACGCCATTTTGATGCTTATCATGACCAATGACACTAACCTACGGTATGAGTGTCTACAATCGTCGATAGTATAGTAACCCAACTAAAGTTTGGGGTCCTGTCCCAATGGAGTGGTTTTGAGAATTGATAGAAAAATACAATTTAGCTCTAACTAGTCGTAGCTAAAGACATTAACGATTAAAAATATAGTAAATTAAAGGAGGTGACACGAAAGTGTCAAATATCGATTTTAGGGTTTGTTACAAGTAGTAAAAGCAACAAAAATCAACAAGAAAATCAAGTATGGGGAAATATTCTTGGGGTGTGACCACAATACAAGTTGAGATAAATAGTTGGGTACATGATTTTGACAAGAAATTTGTAAGATAATAGTGACTAGGCTAAGCTTTAAATGGAAATAAGTTCCCTCTCGGGTAACTTTCCCCATTTCAAATGTGTTCCGCTCGGACACCAATTTGCCGCATGTAGACCAGCCTACGCCTTACCCACTCACTCTCTCGAGCTGACTGTTAGGATATGGGACCAGGGTTCATCCTCTCGGGCTGAACCTCATGTCGACCCACTCCGTCTAGTGGTCTTGGTTTCGCGACCTCCCTCTCGGGTAAGCCAAAAACACATGAGTGTCTTTGTATTTGCAACTACAAACCTTTTAGATTAAACCACAGCCACTAGGTGAAATCACCATTCAACTAAATCTAACCTATCAGCAAGCAAGACCCAACAATAATATCAATACATATTTGCTAAACACACCCCAAGAATGAGGGTTTTTTAGCAAAACATCAAGAAATAAAAAAATACACCTAAAATGATAGTAAAATAAAATGGGTGTAAGAAATTAAACCTTAATTTAAGCAAAGGAAGAAGAATAGATAAGACTCACTTCGAACTTGGGGAAGATGAACTCCTTTCTTCAAGTTCCCAAAAACAATCTCCAAACTTGAGATAAATATATCCAAAAAGTACTATTCTATTATGGAAATTTAAAATAAAAGTTCGACTCCTAAAAATAATAATAAGTTCAGTATTTATAGACTTTAGAAAATAGCGCTGGCGGATCTTTCGGCGAAGTTAGTCGATGTCACCGAATAACTTTGGCAACTCGCCCTTCGTTTGTCTCATCGCCATTTCATGCTTGCCTTCAACACCTTCATGTTCTAGACCATTGGGCATAATAGTACTGCTTCGCGGAACTATTTGGCGGAGCGCCGACTGCTCTTTTCATCACCTTTTTTATCTTTCTCCTTCAGGGCTTCGCGTATTGGAACAAAGAGCGGAGTAAATCCCTTCGGCAAATCACCAAGTGTTCTTGGCGATGCTCAGGTTTAAGCTTCGTCATTCTTTTCAGCCTTTTTGTTCCTTTTTGCACCTAAGTGTCCATGCTTTCACTAAAACTTCAAATACCTGAAACATAAGAGATTTCATCAGATATTTAGACAAAATAAGAATTCGAAGACACTATTCTTAGCAAAATAAAGCCTTAAATGAGTCAAATTTGTGGACTCATCAAGCATCAACAGAGATTGAACCCTCCAAATCAAGAGGTGGTGAAAAAGGATATCATCAAGTGGCTAGATGCGTGAGTAAAGATATGTTTTGGGCTTGTGTCTTAGATTTTGAAGGTCAGTGGGACCATTTCATACCTTTTACATAGTTTGCGTACAACAAAAACTGCCATTCTAGAATCTAGATGCCCTTGTTTGAGGCCATATACGACATGTGTTGTCTCTCTTGAGTTTGTAGCTTTGATTCAACAAATACATGGTACATAACTGATTCAGAAGGCTTTGGATTAGGTGAGGGTAATTCAAGATAGACTTCAGATAGTTCTGAGTAGGGAAATGAGTTATGCTGATCATAGGTGGCAGCCTTTGAGTTTTTCCTTCATGTGTCATCTATGAAGGTCTTGATTATATTTTTGAGGCGGGGCAAGCTTAGCCCGGGTATATTGGTCCTTTTGAGATCTTTTCGACAGTTGGACAAGTTGTTTATGAGTTAGCTTTGCCTCCATTTTCTAAGCTATCCTCCCAGTCTCTCATGTTTCGAGGATGTGCTGGTAAGTTCAAGATGAGTCATATGTGCTTTAGAATGATGCATAAGAGTTGGATAATCGCTTGACCTTCGTGGAAGAGCAGTTGCAATTCTTGTGACAAATCTGCAGTGGCTGCATTCGAGAGTCGTTCATGTGGTTAAGTTTTGTTGGAGGCATCGTCCTCTTGAGAAGGCTACCTGTGAAATCGAGCATGATATGCGAGAGTACTTTCCTGGTTTGTTTGAGCCTTCAGCTAATTCTTGACTCATACTCTCATGGATGAAACTCCTTTTCTGTAGAGTATATTATAATGACCTCTAGATATTTTTTGTGTTTATACCTCCCATTCTTCATAGAGAGCTTTCGTATAGTGACCCTAAGTCATTTCTGACTTCCTGGGACTGAAAGTTAGGTAACCTAGTCATTCGTTTGCTTTTTATGCAAATTTTAGTGACTTTCAATGCTTTAGAACCTTGAACAGTCATTTTTATAAGAAGTTAATATGTATGACCTCAAAATCCAATTCTAACGATTATTAGCTCTAGATGGGTCATATTAGGCTAATGGCATAGTCGATACGACTAGCGAGGCTTTCAGTGCGAGTGTTTGTGATTAAGAATTTTAACTTTCAAGTTGACGCCTAAGTTTGACTTTATAAACATTCTGGGTAGATGAGCTCGAATGATAATTTTGTCAGTGTTGTTATCATAGTAATGTTGAGATTGGTCTAAAGCGATGCTTCGTGTAGCTCCCGAGCCTTCTGGGTTAATTCCAAGTTCCTCGTGGATTTTGGCTTAAAACGGAAATTTGGTATTGGACCCACATTCAGGTATCTCAATTTAAGGCTGGTCGCGAGGCAACCTTGGTTATTATTATATTTTTGTTATTACTCCCTCGTTTTAACTCAAATTTTGGTTTTTTGATGGCCCACACGCTTGTAATTGTTGGGGATACGTGGTGGAGTAACTTTATTATGTTGGTGACAATCTGTTTGAGGTAATATTTGCTACCCCTTTTCCTTTAATTTTTTATTTCGTTGTCTGTTGTGTTTTTATATTTTGTGCCATGAATTATGTCCTAGTTTAGGACACAAGTTCAAGGCATGGTTTAGGATCTTTTGACGGAGTCAATTCCGAAACTTCCGGTATAGATCCCACAATTCCTATTGACTCAAAAATTGGTATGTCACTATTTCGTGTGATTTTGGAGGCTAGATGACCATATTGACGTTCTGATCATATTCTTGATAGCGTGGAAGCATTTAGAGGTCATTTAGAAGAGAAAAGCTCCAGCCTTGTAGGCTACAACTTTCTTTCTATCTTGATTGAGCATGAAGCTGTAGATTCATGATGATTAGGGTGAATTGTGGGCGGGTGCCTAGTTAATTCTACTTTTCATCTTAAAAAGATGATTTAGGGTTGATTACTACTATTTTGATGGTAGTACCAAATTAGTAGAGGGTTTTATGTTTTCTGTAGCATTCTATGTTATTTAGTTGTTTGAATACTTATTTTTAGCATGTTTTGGATATAGTTTAGGATAGACTAGTGTTGCCTTAGACCAATGCACCTTGTGATTTATGTATTTCTCCTACGCCGCTCATATGGACGAGGTCCTTGTAGACTTGTATAGCAGACTGGATCTGATAGTATTAGTGTTAGCTTAGATATTTGTGTTGCTTGTTACCCTTTCTGTCTTCTCTCCCTATTTCTCGCCTCAGATGTGCTACTAGAGATTGTATGCTCTCATGGGAATGGATTTTCACAAGCATGGAGCATTTTGTGATACCTTTTTGAGTGGACATCAATCCATGGTGTCTTAAAGACTACTTGAGATCCTCTTCGAAGTGGATACACCCTAGGAACTCTTGCAAGTTTTGCGGTTGACGCCCCTGTGAATGGACTAGCTAGTTTGGCGGCCTGGGTATTTAAGATCCTCTATAGAGTTGACACGCCCTCGAGTCACTCTTTCTAGGTGGATGACTTACGCACCTGGAAGTGGACTGTATGGCTAGGAAGCTGTTATTGATTATCACTCTTTCCAGTTGAGCTTCGAGTTGACTGGTTAGGTTAATTGTAACTTTTTCTAGCTGGGCTGGGAGTTGCCTAGTTCTTTGTAACCTAGGTTGGGAGTTGCCTAGTTCTTTGTAACCTAGGCTGGGAGCCTGACCAATGTTCTTGGATTCATATATGGATTTCTCCTTTTTCTTGTAGACTTAGCTATTATGTGCACCTGTCGAGCTTATAATGGTTCATTTGGGTATTATTTATATTTTTCGAAGAGTGTACCTTCTGGGCTTGTGAGGTCCCATTAGGTTTAGTTTTGTTGTACATATATTTACTTTTGGTATGCTCGTGTGCCTTCTTTTCATATTCTTCTTGACCTCTGTTTGTGTCTAGATTCTATCTTTTATGATTATTTTTACCTTTGTTGCTCGGTCGGCCTATAATACGTACTTAGTACCTTGTATTTGTACTTATGCTATACTCTGCATATTTTTTTATTAAGGTCATAGTACTAGCTATCAGCAGTGATCTTTCGTGCCGTCTTCTGCAACTTATTGATATTTGAGACAAGGGTGAGCACTTGCCGTTTCTGCCTCATTGCCAAAAATATAAACTTTTCTTTCCTTTCAACTTTATATTTCCTAAGGTTTTACAATTTGTCCTTATGATTTTAAGTTAATGTCCTTTTGACAAATAACAATTAGTAATATAGGTTATATATATTATAAAAAGAACTTATTGTTGGAATTGTGTTTTGCATTGTTATTTGATACTAAGGCAATATGAGGACATGTAGAATAAAGTTAATATTTATGTAATGATATGGGATGGAGACTGATAATAATTTTCAATGTTGATAAGATTGCATCGTAGTTCAATTTTAAGCTCATTTTTACTTGTACTGTTGAATGGTTATTGATGAATTTATAGCGAATACAAGTAGAGGTTTCATGTTTTATTTTGTATGTTATTTCCAAGTAATGACATTGGTCTTATCAACGATATTGGCGGCAAAGTTAATTCTAGGTTTGGGGTTTTGGAGACAAACACTGAAATTTAAAAGACTGATGTTGAGCAAGACCAACACATCAATCTTGGGGTGCAAATTAAATGAAGTAACACCTTAAGATGATATGAATATGACATTTGATATACAAGTCATCTACAAAAAAGGGAGTTTCAAATATCTTGTCTATTATCGAAAATAATGGTAAAATCATCGAGAATGTCAACATTGTATTCATGAATGGTAGATAAAATAGAGGCTCATTACTAAAGTCTTGTATGATAATAATATTTCATTAAAACCTAAATACAATAACATTGAGAAGTAGTAAGACAAGCTATATGGTGTTGAGAAAAATATTGTTTATTAACGAAATATCATGTTCATGAACTGAATGTTGCAGAGATAAATATGCTGAGATGGATGTGTGTGGATATGATGAGTGGTAGATTTACACTAATTTGAGGCCCCTTTAGTTAAATAATTAGCGTCCTTAATGCCTATTTATGTCCTATTATAATTATATTTTCATATTTTGAAGGTATCAAGGATAACAGACAAGACAAGGATGAATACATGAGAAAGAGGCCAAAAATATCGAAAGGAGTATGAACTCACAACTGGAAGTCGCCTACCCAAAGCAGGATCACCCAATTGGCATGACCTCACCTATGTTGACAATGTGCACGATTGAAAATATTTGAAGGCATGCTGGCAAGGAGATTCGACGAAGCTGAATAGGTAAACTACAAGGCCATCATTGAAGGTGAAAAATTTATAAGTAAAAATGCATTCTGAAAAAAGGAGAATAAGGTGGTAATCGGTGATCAGACGAGTATGAAAGGATGATTCGATTGAGTTCCCAAACTGAGGTTCAAACACCTAAAGCATGAAGCAAAAGAAATTTGAGTTAAAGAGAAAATGAGAACTTTCCGAACAAGTTAAGAAAACCTGACTAACGTCGATGAATGAGTCACAAATGGAAGGTTTGTAAATTTTTAGTGAAATTACAAATAGCCCAAAGGAGAAAGAATTTTTTTTAAAGAGGAAGTCTTTTGGAGAAAAACTTTTGACTAATTTCTTAGTTAGTTTGATATTGAGAAATACTCTTTTCTTAATTTTAGGGTTTTATAACACTCTTGTACTGGACAATTGAAGTAGGTTTTAAAGATGATTGCTTAATTTCAACACATTAATGGCTGCCAATTTCATATGTATAGATTCTTTTATTTTTATGATTCGTAGCTAAAAACTGCAACTCTAGGGGTGTAACTATGTGGTTAGTTGTTTATTTGATGTAGCGGACGATAACACTCAGCTACACTTCATCGAACTCTAAGTGTAGGCGGTCTCTTACAAGTATGAACCCAACTAAGAGTTGTGGTCGATCCCACAGGGAGTGATACAGTAGAGAATTGGATTATGAAGTAAAATTGTGTGTAATCGTTTGTAGAAGTAGAGGATTCACAACATTAAGGTAAATCAGAAAGTTTCAATGATTAATATAAAATGGGGGGATTTGGAAAAAACCAATTTACGACTACTAAAATGGCAAGTAAAGAAGTAGAGAAAGTTCCTTGGGAGTGTGACAAATTGAATGCTAATTTCGAATAATGGGTGAATACTAATTACTCAAACATGTTGAATCTCTGTGGGTAGCCTTGGTTTTTATTGCAATAGAAATTTGTTAATCAACTATTGCAAATCAAGTGATTTCATTCGAACCTCAACGTACAAAACACAATCAAACAACCCAATTCATAAATTAATTCACTTTTTCAAGCAGAATTTGTAAGAATGCATTCAGACCCATGTTCTCAAGCAAGATTCTTAAAGATGCAATCAATACAATCATGAACTAAAAGTTCGACTCTAATAGCTCGTTCTCAAGAAAGTATAGAGTACTAAGCTAGAATTGCATTTGCAACTACAATTCTTCAATTACAAGAAGAACAATTAATTGAACCCACTTGAATACATCCATAAATTCGGTAATTGATAATACCCATTAGCTAATTAGTGCATTCAACTACATAATCACACCCCCAAGAAAATGGGTTTTAGCCAAACATAGTGAAAAACAAGAAATCGTTACGAATAAAGTTTTCCATCTGATTTGACATTGATCTGCAATTCCCAAATGCAGAAATTTAACCAAAAAATCTCACAATCTCTAAATTCTCTAATCACAAGTGTAAAAACAATGTTCTGTAATGTAAAAAACTCAAAAACCTAGAAGTGAACAATGTGTAGACTCCTTTTCTTCCTTTCAAAATTGGATTTATACGTTCTCAGAATTTCAGCACAGAGTCAACTCGGTGAAGTAAGTCGGGTTCACCGAACTGGTTGGTGATGCGCCCAGTGCTCCTCTTCTCGCCTTTTTGGCATGGCTTTTCACAAATTCATTCTCTAACTTTCGGCAAGCAAGATCGTCATCACCGATCTCTTCGGTGTGTTCTTGAATCACTTGTATGATCGCCAATTCGCGTTTGTCCATGGAGCTGGCATTCTGGAACTTTAGGCGAGCTGAAGGTCCACTGGGTGACTAGCCGAGTTGCTTTGGCGAGTACCAACTTTGCTTTTTTTCTACTTTGTCAGCTTTTTCGATCCTATTTGCCTTGTAATGTCCTTGCCTCACTCTATATCCTTCATTGCTTCATATCGACATTTAAACATCAATTATGAGCATAAAATAGGCATTGAGGACACTAAATCCTTGAATATTAATCCCTAAATGAGTCAAAATAGCCGACTCATCAACATCCCCAACTTAAACTTTTGCTTGTCCTCAAGTAAAATACAGGATCAATCAGGTCAACAAAGATGCCTACAAGTAGTTCTACTTGAGACTCAACATCAATGCACATGAGGTTCAATCTACCCATGCAATGTTTAATTGTCCACTAGAAGTTTCAAACCGTGACTAGCCATCATCAAATAAAGATCAAGCTCACAATGCTCACTTCAAATGCAAATTCAAGTTCAACAAGAGTATTCGAATGCCCTCATATCAAGAATGATTCTATGCTCACAAAGCTGATCAAAGATTATAACTTAAGGAATCAAAATCAACTCTCACACTCTCAAAGATAAGCACATGTATGGTTTTACCCATATGCTTGCCCATATTTTCCGATCAACATATCATTCGGCATATGAAAGATCACCAAGGTCTTTCAAGGCTTGTAACATGGCTGAGTGTAAAAGTATGATCATTTTTGCTTAGTGACTTCTACCTTCATGAAGCATTTCTTGAATTTCACTTCTATCTTTTCTTTCACTCTTTTAATCTTCACAATCCACCTAGGTATTTATTTTCAAGCACAAAAATTGTTATATGGTTCACTGGATACCCCTTTTCTTTCCCCCAATGCACAATTGAAAAATTCTTTTTCAATATTTTTCTTTTGCTTTTCTTTCTTTCTCCTTTTTTAAAAAAATATATAGAGGGGTTCCATCTTTCTCAACAAAATTCTTCAAGGGTGGATTTCACAAACTTCTTGCTCAATTTCTTTCTTCATTTTTCACCACACCACCAACTTAGGCTTTTGGCCTAATTTGGCTATTCAAACGGATCAAGACTTCATGAAAGTTTTAGGCGGGGAGGAGAAGGGCTAAATATTTTCATGTTTCATCCAAAGAAATGGTTAGACTCAAATGGATTAAATCTAGGTTCACACTCTCTCAAGGTTGTCACAAAGAGGTATAATAGCATTTTGGTTCACTCTCAAAATTGTGTGCCTAAGATCATTTCTTTCATTCACCAATGCTAGTTGATTGGACCAACGAGACAAGTTCTAGGTATCACAAAGCACATATTTCAAGAAAACCTAACATAACAAGGTATTCAACACAATCATCGATTATGACTCTACAAGTTAAGCTCACGTGCAACGATCATTACAAGACACACTTCGATAATCTACTAGTCGCAATGAGGTGCTAAGATTTCACACATGACTTATGCAATTAAAATTTTACTCATTGGACTTGCATAAACATATCATTCAATCAAGAGCACGATTGAAGTCATCGATATTGATCGCAATCGATACTCAAATATGCAAGAGAACAATCACAAATCAAGAAATCAGGAGATGGATCAATAAGATTAAAACCACATTCACAAATTTGACCGTCATAAATGATAAATTCCGGGCACAACCAACAATAGTAAAACAATCATCCAAAACAAATTCAATACAGCCCAAGGGGATAGGTATCAAGATAACCTCACCCCACCAAAAAAAAGACACTGTCCTCAATATAAAACAACATAAATGTTGCAAAAGCAAATAAAAATAAATAGGAATAGAGTCAAGATCCCCCTGTTAGGCTAGGCCTGAGGAGAAATGTTGTGTATCTGGGGCTCTCTCAATCTTGGCAACAGTGCCCTGCTCATATCTTGGTTTGCTCAATCCTATCATTGATGTGTCATGCCGTGAAGCCATTGTCAGCATCTGCACTATTTCACCCTCCAAGTCCTCAAGCTCATCATATACTACGGCATCGTGGTTCCCAAGCTCCTCCTCATCTGTTTTAGGAGCATCCGACTCATCATCTACATCAGCTACAACAACTTCCTCGGTCACAGTAGTCAGAGGGATATCGGGAACAACTAGCATCTCTGAACTAGGACCCTTGGGGATCTCAACTCCACCCCATAACATAGAAATATTAGTAGATTTGAACTCATCCGCATCACGCCTCAACCCAGTAACATCAGGCTTCAAGGCTGTCACATCCTCTGGGTGTCGGCCACCCTGCTCACACACCTCAACCCGCGCAGGGAGGGCATCCAAGGCGAACCTATAGGCCGTATTCAACTCTCTCTCCTCTCGCATCTCATCTCGGATGAGGGCAAGAGCACTCTCACTCAATCAAGCCTGGGAGAGCAGCCTTAACACGAGTGGCACGCATATCGATTAAATGGGCTATATGGACCATCTTATATAGCATGGAATGTTTCAATGGCGGTCGAGAGACAGCAAAAGTAGTAGGAGTAGAAGAGTTAGGTATCGATGATGGCTCGTTGACCTGAGCGGAAGGAGTAGCGTGTATCTCCAAAGTCTCTAAATCTCCGTGCTTAAGACGTTTTCAATAAATCTTCCTTTGGTGGAAGCTTTGTTGGAAATGCTCAGTTATGCTAAGTTCATGAAAGAGTTGATCACCAAGAAGAGGACTATGGATTGTGAAACAATTAAAGTGTCTCACAGTTGTAGCACTATCATGACTAGCAATGTGGTTATCTAGAAAGTTGATCCGGGGGACTTTACCATCCCATGCATTATTGGAATGCTCCAATATTCCAAAGCATTATGTAATTTGGGGGCAAGTATTAACTTGATGTCGTATGCCGAGTACAAATAACTTAGATTGGGTGTACCTAAGTCGACCACAATACGAATCCTTCTGGCTGATCATTCTATCAACCATCCCATTTCCATACTTTATGATATTTTGGTGAAAGTGCATAGGTTCATATTCCCAGCCGACTTTGTTATTTTGGATTGTGAAATTGATGTCGAAGTACCTATTATTTTATATAGGCCATTTTTGGCAATCGGGAGAGATCTTGTGGATGTTGAAAGTGGTGAGTTAAAGTTCTGGGTAAATGATGAAGAGGTTACCTTCATTTTGTGCAAATCGATGAAGAAACCTAGTGATATTCATGTAGTCTCAATAATTGATGTAATTGACGAAGAAGTGGCTAGTGTGTGTGAAATGTGTTGTATGGGTGAACCCCTTATCGCCGTCTGTACAAATTATAATAATGAAGGGGTTCAAGGGTATGATGAATTTGTGGATGCTCTATCGGGATTAGGTTCTCATTCTAAAAATCCATTGAAGCTTGATATTGATTTAGAAAATCAAGAAAGTCCCCCACAAAACCATCCACGAAAGACCCCCCAAAGCTTGAGTTGAATGTGCTACTATCTCATATTCAATATGTATTCTTGGGAGTAAAGAACACCTTTCCAGTCATCATCACAACAGACTTACTTGAATGGAAAGTGAAATTGCTTGTTGAGGTGTTAAAATGGTATATTAAGGCCATCGGATGAACAATTGCTAATATTGTAGGGATTCCTCCATGGATTTGCACTCATAAAATCCAATCGGATAGTGAATGCAAACAAAGTGTTGACCAACAAAGAAGGTTGAACCTCCTATGAAAGAGGTGGTGAAGAAAGAAATCATCAAGTGGCTAGACACTGGAGTGGTATATCCTATTGCGGACAACAAATGGGTAAGTCTAGTGCAATGTGTGCCAAAGAAAGGAGGCATCATAGTGGTTGCAAATGAAAAAGGAGAACTTGTACCTATGATTCCGGTCACCGGTTGGAGAGTATACATGGACTATCAGAAATTAAACGCATGATCCGAGAAAGATCACTTTCCAATCCCATTTATGGACCAAATGCATGATACGTTTGTGGCAAGTGGTTGGTATTGCTTTTTAAATGGAAATTCCAAGTACAACCATATTTCCATTGCATCGGAAGGTCAAGAGAAAACTACTTTCGCATATCCTAGTGGGACTTTTATTTTCAAGAGTATGTCGTTTGGGTTGTATAATGCTCCAGCCATATTCTAACGATGTATCCTTTAAATTTTTGCAGATATGGTGGAAGACTCAGTAGAGGTATTCATGGATGATATTTGAGTTGTTGGTGATTCGCTTCAAACGTTTCTTGAACATCTTGGGTAGGTCCTACAAAAGAGTGTGGAAACCAACCTAGTTCAAAGTTGGGAGAACGGTCATTACATGGTAAATGATGGAATTGTTTTGGGGCCCTAAATCTCCGGAGAGGGAATGTAACACTGCAGAAATTTTTTTGAACTAAGACTCGAACCGTTCTTTGTAGTGAGTGAGATTTGACCTAGGAATTAAAAATTTCTTAAGTGTTAAGGTCACTAGATGTAGCACCTTGAGTTTCAAAAAGAATTAAATTAGAAATAGCAAAAATCTGAAATTTTGCAAGTTAAGCTAAGTATGAGTTTTGGGTCGACTTCAACTGATCATAACTTATAGTTGAAGATAATTTAGGTGTGATACCAGAAACCGTAGGGAATATCTTTGAATTATCTTTCCAACACTACCGAGTTTGCTCAGTTTCGTGTTCGTATGAGGGAGATATGTCAATTCGAAGTTGGGCTGTCTAGATAAGGAAAGTCAAAACCGGATTTTTGAGGGGTATTTTGGTCTTTTCCTTACCAAATAAGATTTCATTCATTTTTAGTAAGGTTTTAAGGGTCTAATCCTATTAGGTTCAGTTTTATAATCCTAAAATATGCCTAGGGTTTTAGTTGAGAGTTCAAGAAGAGAAAAGAAGAGAAAAGAGGAGAAAAGAGGAGAGGTTCAATTGTTCGTCGAGATTCTTGCGTCTTGATGCAAATTTTCTCCAAGGTTTTGATCCCTAAGAGGTATGTAAGCTTCCATAGTGTTGGGTTTGTTCACCTATATGCCAATCATATTATTTTCAGTGAAATTTCATTCTTGAAGTTGAAAGATTAGAGTTCTTGATGAGTTCTTGATAGGTGTTCTTGAAGTTCATTCTAAATCTTGTTGTGTATTTAGTAATTTGAGTGTTGTTTTCAGTATATTATAATGTAATTATGTTAAGTAATCGAATCCCAGTGATTGGGAAAGAAACCGTTCGATTCTAGGTGAGTTAGGGTGAGAAAACGAGCAAAGATAGTCGTCGAAGTTTTCTGGGTTGGGGCCTGGCGTGTCACGCCAGCCAGAGCGACCCAACCACTTCTCTGAATGTTAGGGGCTGGCTTCCCGCGCCACTCAGAGCGCCAGGGTCTCCTGCCCCCACCCGTTCTTCATCGTTTCATTCGTTTGAGTTCTTTCAAAGGGTACCTTTACTCCCCTTTGATTCTAAACACTCTAAACTACTTCTAAACACCTAGAAATCATTCCTAACATGATCATAACCTTGAATTCATAATTCAAATTTAGGGTAGAGTTAAGAGTTAAGTTTTGAGAATTCTTTCGAACATTCTAAGAAAATCCCTTTGAGTCATTTTGTGGAGTCTTCTACAACTTCTAGTAACTTGTTTCAAGACTCGAGTAAGTGAGCATGAGAGTGAGGAGAATGTATTCATAAGTCTATTTTTTCATCATGATATCTTTCATAGAATGAACCATAACTCTTGAATTCATAATTCACATTCAAGAGAGAGTTTAGAGTACAGTTCAAGAAAGTTTTGAGTTTAATTGTGAATCCTTAGCGATCCATAATCGATTTAAGTTAAATTTTGAGAAATTAAGTATGAGAATGATAAGAGTTGTATGCATGAGTTTTATAATGTTATGTAGACCTACAAGTTAAGTCGTTCATGCCCATAAATTCCGCATGAACTCCCGAAGTTGAGTATCTATGAGAGGAGTAATATCTTCATGTCCTAAGTCTTAAGTGTTGAGTTTCTAACCCATTTGAGATTATATTCCTAATCATGGTACTATTATATGTTACCCATAAAGTCCTTGAGTTGGGTTATTCATGTCCATAATTCTGCATGAACCCTATCAGTCGAGCAGTCTTGAGATGAAAAGTATCTTTGAGTCCTTGAGTTGAGTAGTTCATGTTCATAATTCCGCATGAACCCTCTGAGTTGAGCATTCTTGAAGTGAGTAGTATCATTGATGTTATTGAGTTCCAAGTATTGACTTCTATCTATGGTTATTGAAAATCTTGCATTGAGTCGTTCGTGTCTATAATTTGGCATGAACCATATTTTAAGAAGTCTTTTACAAATGTTTAAA
>JAJOOE010000851.1:0-32163 GCA_036250405.1 Solanum raphanifolium | reverse complement strand
AGCTTTTTGAGAAATGGACTCAACTCTTTACTCTTTGCTTAACTTGAAACTTTTAGTCTTAAAACAAAGTTAAAACATTTGTAAAAGACTTCTTAAAATGAGGGTCATTCCGAATTATGGACGTGAACGACTCAATGCAAGGTTTTCAATAACCATAGATAGAACTCAAATACTTAGAACTCAAGAACTTCAATAATACTACTCACTTCAAGAATGCTCAACTCAGAGGGTTCATGTGGAATTTATGAGCATGAACTACTCAACTCAAGGACTCAAAGATACTTCTCATCTCAAGATTGTTCGACTTATAATGTTCATGCGGAATTATGGGCATGAACAACTCAACTCATGGACTTCATGGGTAATAGGTAATAGTCCAATGATTAGGATTATAATCTCAAATGGGTTATAAACTCAATACTTAAGACTTAGGACATTGAGATATTACTCCCCTCATAGATACTCAACTTATGGAGTTCATGCGGAATTTATGGGCATGAACGACTTGACTCGAAGGTCTACAAACTACATGGAACTCATGTATATATACAACACTTCTCATTCTCTTACTTACTACCTCAAGACTTAGTTCAAATAGATGGTTGATCTCAAAGGATTCACAATTGAACTCAATGGCTTTCTTGAACTCTACTTTTAACTCTCTCTTGAATGGGAATTATGAATTCAAGAGTTATGGTTCACGATATGAAAGATCTCATGATGACAAGTAGACTCATGAGTACATTCTCCTCATCCTCACTTGCTCGAGTCTTGAAACAAGTTACTAGAAGTTGTAGAAGATTCCGCAAAAAGACTCAAAGGGACTTTCTTAGAATGTTTGATAGAATTCTCAAAACTTAACTCTCAACTCTACCTTGAATTTGAATTATGAATTCAAGGTTATGATCATGTTAGGAATGATTTTAGGTGTTTAGAAGTAACTTAGAGTAGTTAGAATCGAAAAGGAGTGAAGGTGCACTTTAAACGACTCAAACGGGGCAACTGATGACAAACTGGATGGGGCAGGCAACCCTGGCGCGGGACGCCAGCCCCTAAGCTTCAGAGGTGGGTTTGGGGTGCTCTGGCAGGCGCATCGCGCCAGGCCCCAACCCAGAAAATTCAGCAAGTTTCTTTTCTTGTTTTCTCACCCTATTTCTCGTAGAATCGAATGGTTTCTTCCCCAATCACTTAGAATTGATTACTTAACATAAGTACACTCTAATATACTCAATACATCCATTAAAACACTCACTTTGATCTCAAGAAATCATCCAAAACCTAACACAATAAAATTTAGAATGAAATTCAAGAACACCTATCAAGAACTCATCAAGAACTCAAATCTTTCAACTTCAAGAATGAAATTTGCGCTGAAAATAACATGTTTGGCGTGTGGGTGAACAAACCCAACACTATGGAAGCTTACATACCTCTTAGGGATCAAACCCATGTCGAAAATCCGCTACAACACGCAAGAATCTCGACGAACGTTTGATCCTCTCCTCTTTTCTCCTCTTCTCTTTTCTTTTCCCTTCTTGAACTCTCAACTAAAACCCTAGGCTAATTTTAGGATTATAAAACTGAAACCAATAGGATTAGACCCTTAAAATATTACTAAAAACGAATTAAATCTGATTGGGTAAGGAAAAGACCAAAATATTCTGGACATCCTATCTTCAAAAGGCCATATCTCACTTATCCGACCTCGAAACTTAGCAAACTTGGTCGCGTTGGAAAGATAATTCAAAGACCTTTCCTACGGTATCTGGTAGAACACCTAACTTATCCTGATCTAGGAGTTATGATAGTTTGAAGTTGACCCAAAACTCATACTTAGCTTAACTTGCAAAATTTCAGATTTTGCTATTTCCAATTTAATTCTTTTTGGAACTCAAGGTGCTACATCTAGTGACCTTAACACTTAAGAAATTTTAATTCCTCGGTAAAATCCTACTCACAACGAAGGATGGTTCAAGTCTTAGTTCAAAATTTTTTTTGGGGTGTTACAGCTCTCTTTTTGGAGCTCAAGGCTCCATCGCCTAAGACATCCTCACGAGAACCTTCACGATCCATGAAGTGGACCACTCCCCGTGGTCATGCTCGTGGAGGGTGAGGCAGTAGCTAGGCTACTCTTTGCCCTCATGCCCCCATTCCTAAGTCTCCTTCACGAAGGGCTCCACGAGCCGTGGTCAAGAATACGAGCCGTGGTCTCTTCCGTGAAGTTGAGGTAGTGGCTAGCCTTTTAGGTGGCCATCTTTCCATGGCCAGGGGATCTTTACAACCACCTTCACGAGCCATGGAGTGGACCACGACTCGTGGTCCCCCTCGTGAAGGTTGGGGCAGTAGCTCCTAGCTAGGGGCAGCCTTGGCCTTATGCCTTGGCTTGGCCCCTTGGCCTTGGCACTTGCCCCTTGGTCTTGACTCTATAAACCCCATTTTAACCCTAATTGACTTACTAAAAGTTTGGGGAGTCATTTTTACGAGTTTTAACCTTACGTTTAGGCTCTAGTTTAACCTACCATTTTCCGGGGTGTTACATTATCTCCCCCTTGGGGACATTCATCCTCGAATGGCGATTTAGACACCCTACGGAGTTAAAGACTCAAGACTAGCAGCCCATCATGCATGCAACATAACAAAAATGCACAACTTATAGGAGGAAACATCAACTCCATCTCAAGACATAAACAATGCAATCACAAGGAAGTAGTAACTACATCCACAACCCAACATGCATAAAACTCATCACTTCATATCATTTTAGGAGGAACTACCTTCTCCAACTGAAACAAGCTCAACAAAACCATAAGGAGCCAATATGCCATATCATCAAAACATAACTAAGCATGTCCATCAATTCACCTCATGAAGCCAAATATGCAATCATCATACTAAAACGCAAATCAACATGAGGGACATATAAATCATGAAAACTCAAGATATGCTAAACATGAATTCTTACAAGAACATGCACAACATAAGGAAATCATAAACAAAACTCATTGCACAAATGACTTCCAAAATGCCAAACTCAAGAAAACTATTTACCTCAAGTTTGGATAGGAGTAGAAGCAAAAAGATGAGGACAACGGGACTTCATATCGGCCTCGGCCTCCCATGTAGCACCCTCAACTAAGTGATTCCTCCATAAGACCTTAACGGAAACTACCTCTTTGTTTCTTAACCTCTTAACTTGTCGGTCCAAAATTTCCACCGGGACCTCTTCATAAGAAATGTTCTCATCAACTCCTAAACCCTCTAAAGGAAGGATGGATACCGGATCACCAATGCACTTCTTAAGCATGGAAACATGAAATACCGGGTGAATCAGAGCCAATTTATTTGGCAAGTCCAATTCATAGGCAACTTTCTCAATACACTTCAAAATTTGATAAGTACCCACATACCGGGGACTAAGCTTCCCCTTTTTACCAAACATCATCACACCTTTCATAGGTGAGATTTTTAAGTAGACCCAATCACCAACCTCAAATTCAAGATCCCTCTTTCTAACATCGACATATGACTTTTGCCGACTTTGGGCCGTCTTCAACCTTTCTCTAATGAATCAAACTTTTTCAATGGCCTCATAAACTAGTTCGAGACCAATTAGAGCAAATTCACCTACTTCAAACAAACCAACCGAAGATCTACACGTCCTACCATAAAGGGCTTTAAACGGAGCCATGTTAATGATTGTGTGGTAACTATTGTTGTAGGCAAACTCAATCAATTGGAGATGGTCGTCCCAACTACCCTTGAAATCTATCACACATGCCCTCAACATGTCCTCTAAGGTTTGAATGGTGTGTTCCGCTTGACCATCCGTTTGAGGATGGAAAGCGGTACTAAGTTTAACATTGGTACCTAGCCCCTTTTGAAATGCCTTAAAAAATGTGAAGTAAATTGAGTACCCCAATCCGAAATGATAGATGAGGGGGGCCCATGCAACTTCACTATCTCATTGATGTACAACTTGGCATAGTCTTCCGCCTAAAATAAAGTCTTGACGGGAATAAAGTTGGCTGATTTTGTCATCCTATCAACAATGACCCAAAAAGAATCATGTTGCCCTCGAGTACGAGGCAACCCCACAATAAAATCCATATTCACATCCTCCCACTTCCAAGTGGGAATATCTATATTTTGGGACAACCCTCCGGGCATTTGATTCTCGGCCTTAACTTGTTGTTAATTCGGGGATTTGGCTACAAAACCCGCTATATCCTTCTTCATACCATTCCACCAATAGAATTCCCGTAGGTCACGGTACATCTTGGTGGCTCCCGGATGAATAGAATACCGCGAACCATGAGCCTCTTCTAAAATTTGCTCCGTTAAGCTATCAACATCCGGAACACATAATATACCTTGGTACCTAAGCACCCCATCTCCCCCTTGGGAGAAAGCCTCAACGGACTTATTGAGAACCGATTATTTCAACTCCATTAGTAAGGGATTAAGGTGTTGCTTAGACTTTACATCAACCACCAAGGACGATTCAGACCTATGATGGACCATGAATTCACTAGTTGGACACCTAACCGGGCCAACCTATGCACATCACGAACCAATTCCTTCTTCTCATCTTCTATATGAGCCACACTACCCATGGACAATCTACTCAGGGCATCCGCAACTACATTAGCTTTGTTGGGGTGGTAAAAGACACTCATGCCATAATCCTTCAAAAGCTCTAACCACTTTCTTTGTCGGAGATTCAAGTCTTTTTGGATAAACATATATTGAAGAGTCTTGTGGTCGGTAAACACATCTACATGGACCCCATATAAGTAATGTCTCCATATTTTTAAAGCAAACACTACCGCCGCTAATTTAAGATCATGAGTCGGATATTTCTTCTCATGGACCTTGAGTTGCCTTGAAGCATAGGCAACCACTTTACCCCGTTGCATAAGGACACATTCCAAACCCACTTGAGAAGCGTCACAATATACCACAAACCCATCGGTACCCTCCGGTTAGGTAAACACCAGAACGAATGTAAGTCTATCTTTCAATTCTTGGAAGCTTTTCTCACATGCCTCCGACCACTCAAACTTGGCTTTCTTTTGAGTCAAAGTCGTCAATAGAGAAGCAATGGAGGAAAAACCCTCAATAAACCTCCTATAGTAACCGGCCAAACCCAAGAAACTTCTAATATCAGTAGGAGATAGAGGTCTAGGCAAACTCTTGACCACATCCATCTTCTTAGGATCTGCCTCGATACCCATACCCGACATAATATGACCAAGGAAAGCAACCGCCTTAGCCAAAACTCACACTTACTAAACTTAGCATACAATTGGTGGTCTTTAAGGACTTGCAAAACAATCCTCAAATGATCCATATGTTCACCCTCACTTCTCGAATAGATCAAAATATCGTCAATAAAAACGATCACAAACGAATCAAGATATTGCCTAAATACCCTATTCATTAGGTCCATGAATGCAGCGGGGCATTAGTTAACCCAAAAGACATAACCACAAATTCGTAGTGACCGTACCAGGTCCTAAAGGCCATCTTGGGAATATCACATCCTCTTACCCTTAGTTGATGATAACCCGAACGAAGATCTATTTTGGAGAAAAAGGTAGCCCCTTGGAGTTGATCAAACAAATCGTCAATCCTAGGAAGTGGATACTTATTCTTTATAGTGACCTTGTTCAATTGGCGGTAATCAATACACATCCTAAGGGACCTATCTTTCTTCTTCACAAACAATACCGGAGCACCCCATGGAGATATGCTTGGTTGAATAAAACCCTTGTCTAATAAGTCCTTGAGTTGCTCCTTCAACTCTTGCAATTCGGTCGGAGCCATTCTATTAGGAGGGATAGATATGGGTTGTGTATCCGGCAAAAGATCAATGGCAAAGTTTATTTCCCGTTTGGGAGGAATGTCGGGCAAGTCATCGGGAAAGACTTCCGGAAACTCACTCACCACGGGGACCGACTCTAAAGAAGGGGAATTGGACTCGACATCCATAACCCTAACAATATGATACATGCACCCCTTGGAGATCATTTTTCTAGCTTTTAGACATGAAACAAATTGACCTCTAGGAATAGAATTCCCACATTTCCACTCTAAAATTGGCTCTTTTGCAAATTGAAATTTGACCACACGGGTCCTACAATCTATTGAAGGATAACATGCATGCAACCAATCCATGCCCAAAATTACATTAAAATTAAGCATGTTTAATTCTACCAAATCAACCAAAGTGACTTTATGAGACAAAGAAATAGGACAACTCCTATAGATACTTTTTGCTATAACCGAGTCACCAACCGGGGTAGACACCGAAAAAGGTTCTAGTAACTTTTCGGGGAGCACTTCAAATTTCATAGCCACAAAAGGTGTAAAAAAAGATAAAGTGGCATCGGGGTCTAATAATGCATAAACATCAATGGAATACACTTGCAACATACCCGTAACAACATCTGGAGAGCTCTCTTGGTCACCTCGGGATTGAAGGGAATTGAAGCAGTTCTTCTTGGGAGCATCGAAACTTGAGCCCCTTAGAGGGATTTGCTTGCCCTCTCTTCCTTGGGACCTTAGCATGGGACAATCTCTCTTCATATGACCGCTCTTCCCACAACTAAAGCAACTATCCATGCCAACTAGGCACTTGCCTTCATTCTTCTTGCCACACTTTGCACAACTAGGTCTTTCAACATAAGAGCTACCACTATTACTTCCTTGTGGCTTAGGGTTAGACACCCTACCTTTGTTGACCCTTGGAGTGCTAGATGAACCTTGGTTGAAAAACCTCTTCTTGAACCTTGGTTTACCTTGAACCTCAAACTTACCCTTGGAAGAATTCCCATCATCGGTCCTTGCCCTTTTTACTTCTCTATTCACTTGTTTGAGTTTTTGTTCCTCAATTTGCTCAGCATGAACCATAAGACGTGAAATATTCATACTTGGGATGAGCATTGTCGAACGACATTCATTGACTACCAAGTAGGATATCCCCATAACAAATTTGTTCATCTTGTCCCTAGAGTACGCCACTAAGGTTGGAGCATATTTAGACAATTGGGTGAACTTAAGGCCATATTCATTCACACTCATACCTCCTTGGTGAAGGTTGATGAATTCTTGCATCATCCTCTCCCTAAACTCTAGTGGGAAAAACCTATCAAGGAAGACCAACTTGAACACTCCCCAATCAACCGGGCCCTCTCTCACGGTTCTCTCATCCTTCCATTGCTCAAACCGTACTTGAGCCACATCGTTCAATTGTTAGGCGGCTAGTTCCGCCTTCTCTCGTGGAGACACACCTATAGCCTCAAGCACTTAAAATACTTCATCAATAAACCCTTGTGGATCTTCATCCACTTTGGAGCCATAGAATGTAGGGGGGTTCATTCTTGTGAAATCCCTAATCCTTGAAGCGGTTGTACTTGCATTGGGTTTCACTTGAACTCTAGCATCCCAAGTGACTTGAGTTGTTAAAGCATGAGTCAATGTTTGTAGAGCCGTCCTTATCTCCACATTGGTCATGGCCCCCTCTTCATTAGGAGCTTGAGGAGCTTGGGGAGGAACTCCCTCATTGACATTCTCCTTTTGCACCCTTCTTTCATTCCCTCTTCTTGTATTCATTTCCTATAATCACAAGAGAAGGGTTAGGAAAGGACTTCATAGAGTTAGGACTCCAAAGCACAACTAAAGAGTAATGAAATAAGTGAGAGTTCCTAAACATCTTATAGCCTCTCATTCATAAGTGTGGTGCACTTCACACTTATGAACAAGACTCTACAACACATGGTTCATGAGACATTATCCTAGAATCATTCTACAACCTTGTGCTCTGATTACCAAGTTTGTAATGACCCGGGGTTACCATCTAGGAGTAACATGGCGTACTTGACCCCGAAGGGGTCTCATACAAGCCCTTAGCATAATCATAACATAAAGACATAGAATAATTGCGGAAAAATTTAAAACTTTTACAATAAAAGTCAACTTCTTTTTCATAAACAAACATAGGAATATAGACTTGTCTCAATCACCATCTAGAACATAAAGAGTGCAAATAGGGTCAAAAGCCCTTTACATCAACAATAGTCTCAAAGTAGGAAGTGCAATAGAACCAGAAACAATAGCATCTTGTCTTCGAACTTGAGGACTCACCAAGCTTAGGGAATAGTCGACCCAAGCTTCTCTTGAAGAAAGTAGAATGTATCAACGACCGAAACCTACACTCATAGAATATAGAAAATATGGGTTAGCACAAATAATGTACTAAGTATAGACACCATGCACAAAAATCATTAAAGCATGCATAAAAGGGACATTTAGTTGAAATCATGCCTTTACCAAGTTTAAAAACCATTATGCACATTTATGAAGAAACATAAGCCAAACCAATCATACAACCAACCCAAAGCCACACTAGTGCAATGCAAAGGTAAAGTCCCATAACCTCACCAAATGCTAAGTGTCACCCTTAGGCTACCAACATCATACATATCTTACTTTGCCTTACTCATAGTCAACATACATAAGTAAAGAGTCACACATGTTCATAGCTTACAACAAATGAAATCAACTTCAACATTCATACATATCTTTCATACATAATCCATAGGCCATCATAACATTAAAGAACCTCACCATAACCTCTATTAGAGTCTACTTGTGCAATGCATAAGTGAAGTCACATACCCCCACTCACACTAAGTAGTACCCCTTAAGAAGTCACAGCTTAAGTTCATGTTCATACCATAGTTCATATTCATATCATATAGGGAAGAATAACATTAACCAACATAGACCATGTGAGCTACATGGAATTCGGTGTTCTACCCCCACACCGAAAAGAGGTGTGCTACTTGCCTAAGGTAAAACATACATTTTAGCTTCTAGCTGGATCCCCTAGCTAAGACCTATGTGGGCACATAGTTATGGGATATGGAGATTGCTTCTAGAAACCCTAACTACTAACGTGGAGGTTTCCATCTCATAAGACACCGTATTGAGAACCCAACTACTAGCGTGAAAGAACTTATCTCATACTCATATCCACTCGGTGCTAACCATAATTCCCTTAAAAAGTCATATTAAGTCTTTACTTAAGTTCATGTTCATAACAGAATGCACTAGGCACTCATGTCAACATATCATCATAATAGCTCATTAATTCCTTAAGTGAGAATTCCCTTCCACCTTAGAATCATCAACATGTGAGTAAACCTTTCATAATGTATTCATAGTGTGCTCATGAAAATGGCCTTTTCATCAACACAACAAGCTTATCATAGACATACATACATACTTCATGCATAATCAAGTGTATAGGGTATAGAGAAGATAAATCTTGCATCAATACCACAACTACATAATGGATAAAGGATCATTACTATTCAAGTAAATCACAATATGATACATAATTCTCATAAAGAGGTACAAACCCTCATACCTTTGCCCTTCAAGGATCTTGAATCTCAATCAACCCAACCATGTATAATTACTTCATAATATAGTAGGAATTTCCTGATTCAATAGCTTAATTAACATAACTATATTCAATTGACACATTCATAATATCGACCAGCCCACAGTATCAATTCAAGATCTATCAATATGGGGAAACATGGGTCTATGGGGAATTTTAATTATACAACATCAATACTCCAACACCTATTCATAATTCACCATAACCAACCATAAACAATCATAATTAAACAATAAAAACGTTTTGGAAAGAAGACCCATGTTATAGATTGAAAACCCTAGAATTTGGAGATTTGGAATCTTGAAAACACAATTTGAAGAGGCTCCTTGGGTGATAGCTACCCAAGGATGAAAAGCATCCATGCCTTGACTAAGAATCACCACGAATTTTGGGGAAGAACCTTGAAGATCTACAAACCCTAGCTTAAATGGCTTCTTCTTCTCCCTTGAGTTTAGAGACAGAAATATTAAGTGAGGAGAGGATTTTGTGAATTATTTGGCTGTTTGAGTTTATGACTTGAATATAGGTGAAATTGACTTAAAAACAATATATATTTCCCCTTAAAATACCCAAAACACCCCTCATTTAATTGGACTAAAATAGAAAATGACCCTAAAGACCTTCATTAATTGACCCTCGCCTAGGTTCACGACTCACTCAATGAGTCGTGGTTAGGACCATGACCCGTGGTCCTGCCCATGGAGTTGAGGCAGTAGTTCCCTTTTTGGAGCTCAAGGCTCCGTCGCCTAAGGCACCCTCACGAGCACCTTCACGATCCGTTAGTGGACCACTCCCCGTGGTCATGCTCGTGGAGGGTGAGGCAGTAGCTAGGCTACTCTTTGCCCCCATGCCCCCATTCCTAAGTCTCCTTCACGAAGGGCTCCATGAGCCGTGGTCAAGACCACGAGCAGTGGTCCTTTCTGTGTAGTTGAGGCAGTGGCTAGCCTTTTAGGTGGCCATCTTTCCATGGCCAATGGATCTTTACGACCCCCTTCATGAGCCGTGGAGTGGACCATGTCTTGTGGTCCCCCTTGTGAAGGTTGGGGCAGTAGCTCCTAGCTAGGGGCAGCCTTGGCCTTTGGCCTTGGCTTGGCCCCTTGGTCTTGACTCTATAAACCCCATTTTAACCTAATTGACTTACTAAAAGTTTAGGGATTCATTTTTATGATTTGTAACCTTACGTTTAGGCTCTAGTTTAACCTACCATTATCCGGGGTGTTACAAATCCATTCTCGAATTAAGAAGTGGCACTTATCCCAATTCAACACCAGATTCGTCTCTTCCCATCTTGCAAGGACCATGTCAAGATTCGTCTAGCAAAGATCAAAAGACTCGCCAAACACCGAGAAGTCATCCATGAATACCTCAACAAAATCCTCCATCATATCATGTAAGATGGCCATCATGCATCTCTCGAATTTCGTCACTGCATTGCATAATCCGAATGGCATATGTTTGAATGCATAGGTGCCATACGGACAGGTGAAGGTAGTCTTGTCCTGATCCTCTGGTGCAATGACTATCTGATTATAACTTGAGTAGCCATCCAAGAAGTAGTAATATTCTTCCCCTGCCAATCTATCCAACATCTGATCAATAAATGGCACCGGATAATGGTTCTTCCTAGTGGGATCATTCAACTTCATGTAGTCCATGCAAATACGCCACCTAGTTACTGTCCTTGTTGGGATCAATTCACTATTCTCATTTGTTATCACCATCATACTGCCCTTCTTGGGCACACACTGTACTGGACTCATCAATTTGCTATCAGATATGTGGTTTACTATCCCCGCAACTAACCACTTTATCACCTTTTTTCTTACTACATCCTTCATTATTGGATTTAGTCTCCGTTGGTGTTATATACTCGGCTTATGCCATTCCTCCATGTAAATCTTGTGCATACACAACGCGGGACTTATTCCGTGAATGTCAGATATTTGCCAGTCCAGAGCTGCTTTTCTTTTCCTCAAAATACTCAATATTGCTTCCACATGTAATTCAGACAAGGTTGCTGACAAAATAACCGGTAAGGTCTTATCTTCACCCAAAAATGCATACTTGAGGTGGGCTGGCAATGTTTTTAGCTCCAGCTTGGGTGCTTCTTCGATGGAAGGCTTGGGTGAAGGACCCAACACCCTGTTCAAAGGCTCCCAGTGATCTCTTGACGTGCCGACACTTGACACATCTAAAAACGGTACAATTTCCTGTGCTTCAGCATCCCCATAGATATCATGTCCCACTAGTACACGCACCAACGGGTCTATGGATGCAATATAATAAGCTTCTGCTTCAAGATCTATCACTGTTATAGCTGACAACTCTCCATACATTATTGGGAGTTTCAATGCCTAATAGACATCAAACACTTACACTTTGTCATGTGCCCGCATAGTAAGTTGACCGGCTGCTACATCTATCAAAGCAGCCCATGTGGCCAAGAAAGGTCTTCCTAAGATGGAACCTCAGGATCTGGCTCAAAATTCAGCACCACAACACCCTCTGGTCTAGCAACTGATCGATCTGCCAACTACAAGATAATGGTGGTGGGTTTAGGACTACCCAACCCCAACTTTTTGTACAACGATGTTGGCATCAAGTTTCAACTTGCTCCAAGATCACACAATCCTCATGCATGGATGCTCTTCCCAATAGTGATTTGAACCGAAAAGCTGTATAAATCTTTTAGTTTGGTGGGCACCTTATTTTGGATTCAGGAGTTGCACTCTTAAGTAAGTGCTACAGTTTCATATTCAGTCAGCCTCCTCTTATTTGCCACGATCTCCTTCACATACTTCACATACCTGGGTATACCCTGCAAAACATCTACCAACGGCAAATTAATGTGAACTTGCTTTAAAAGAGAGAGAAATTTACCAAAACATTTGTCCTCCTTCTATTTTTTAAACTTATGAGGAAATGGTAGAGGTGGTTTCACTATTGGTTGCACTCTTTCTTCTTGTGCAACAACCTCACTCTCCCTGCTAGCAGACTCAACATATCTTTTCTTACGAGCCAACTCCACCAACTGTAACCCGCTGCGAGTACCTACCGCATTTCACTTGCCTGGGATTAGGATCAGTGTTTCCCGGCAAACCTCCTTGAGGTTGTGAGTTCTGGGCACTAGCAAATTGCCCAAATTATTTATCCAGGTTATGGGTAGCTAACTGGTTATTTCTAACATCAGCATCTACCTGAGCTTGATCAGCCATGATCTTTTTCAGCATCTTCTCCATGCTCATGTTATTTTGCTGATTACTAAGCTGCAACCATTGGGCTTGTTGTTAATACCCATGTGCATTCCCCTGGATCTATATTGATTTTGGCCTTGGGCCTGATTCTGATTTCCTCCCCAAGAAAAATTTGGATGATTCCTCCAACTGGGATTATAGAAGTTCCCATAATTCTGATGACCTCCTCCACGTTGTGCATTTCCTACAAAATTTACAGAATCTGGGTTTCCACCACATACCTCTGCATTATGATCTCCTTCTCCATAAATTTCACACCATATGGGTGGTTGTTGGACTGCATTCACTTGAGCTGGTTGTTGTCCCAATGATAGGTTGCTGAAGTGAGTGTTCATCATGTTCTGCATCGCAGCAATTTGTGCAGTTAATGATGTCACTGCATCTACCTCCAACATTCCATCAGTCTTCTGCACTACCGGTTTAGCACCTCCTCCATTTCACTCGGGGTTAACTTGTGAAATCTTGTTCAGCAGGGTGAACAACTCAGCATAAGTCTTCTCCAAAGCTTGTCCACCTGCAGTTGAATCAAGTAAAATCTTGGTGTTGAGTTCCGGTCCTTCAATGAAGGTATGGACCAACATCTCGTTAGACTAATAATGGTGCAGATAGCTTAACAACATCGATTTAAACCTGTACCAAGCCTGGTACAAGTTCTCTCCTTCTTTTTGTCGGAAGCTCAGTATGCCACTCCTTAACTTATCTATTTTCCCAGCTAAGAAAAACATGATAAGGAACTTCCTTGCAAGATTGTCCCAAGAGGTTATGGAGTTCACGGGATCAGAATTTAACCATCTTTTTGCTTCCCCAAGCAGAGAAAAGGGAAATAAGGTGAGACTCACGTAATCTGAGTTCACTCCAGTTGGAGTGTAGGTATCACTGATTTCGAGGAAATTTTGGATGTGAACTTGGGGATCCTTATGAACCAGTGAACTGCCCATTTGTGTGCAATAGTTGCACCATACTATGCTTTAGTTCAAACCTTCCACCAGCTGCAGGTTTCTGAATGGATGAAGTCATGTTGGTGGTTCATGAGATTGCCACATCTCTCACTTTCATCTCAGCCATCATTATAGGTTCTTCTTGTTCAACTCTTATTACAGGAGTTACTCATTCACTATCAACAAGAGGGACTGGGTAAGTGAGTCATCTTTGCCTTCTCTGGTAATGAACGAATCTTTCCGGTTCAGCTAGAGGTTCGTCCAAGTCCTGGTCGTTTTCCAGTTTAACAGTTAAACACAACCTACAAAATGAATAGCTAAGATCAAGTTGTCAACACTTGCTTTTTAACTTCAGAAGTTAGATAAATCAAATACTTTCTAATTCTAAAGTCCCCGGCAGTGGCGCAAAAACTTGTTGCGTCCAATCGTACACGCAAGTGTACGTGGTCGTTCAAGTATTAGAGTAGCTCTTATTAAGAGCCGGGTATCATATCCACAGAGACTCATGACTATAATAATTTGATTTTTCCAATACTTTCAATTAAACACAAGTGTTGTCAAGATTAAAGAAGTGATTTATTTTATAATCTGAAATTTAAGTAAAAGCTAAACGAAAGTGATTCAATTTCTCAAGGGTTCGAACAATGATTGGGTAAAGTCCAGGGTTGTAGCTCACATCAGGAATCATGCACATTATCTTGTTAAACGAATATTCATCAACTATCGAATCAATGATAACAGGGTTAAATATATGATTATGGTCTCCCGACCTCTAATCTCCTACGATTAAAGGCAACCTAACTACATCGTTGAGCGGGGATAGGTTGGACCAATTATCGAGCATTACAATTTCTTCCTGTCTAAAGACCAAGCAAGGTTTCTAGGTATATCCCTATTCTAGATACAAATTAACTCTAATTCTTAAGAGAAAATCACACTCCTTATTACCCACGTTCTACCTCTTATTCCTCTCCCAAGTTTAATTCAGACAAGATGTTTATTTCAGCGGTGATCAAGCACGAAATACAAAAAACAAGAACATAAGAGAGATTCATATGATAGTTAATGTCAATCCATAAAACTTCAATAATTTACAATCATATTGTAGCCACAACCCTAGAACTAAGTAAATTAGCTACTCATAACAAGAATTTTGATTAAGCAATGTTCAAATATCA
The DNA here is from genome assembly GCA_036250405.1 of Solanum raphanifolium. NCBI lineage: Eukaryota > Viridiplantae > Streptophyta > Magnoliopsida > Solanales > Solanaceae > Solanum > Solanum raphanifolium. The sequence continues at coordinate 17,324 of JAJOOE010000851.1, read as the reverse complement.
TAAATAGATCGAAAGTAAAAGAGTTTAAGAATGAACCCTAAAAACAGATGAAATTGCTCTCCAAATCGTCGTTCCTCAAAACCCAGAAAAAGAAAAAATAATGAAATAAAATATGAGTCTATTTATAATTAAGTAAAAAATGACCAAATCTGGCACTTTGGGGAGCGATGCAGAGGGATTGTTAAACTATCGTTTGAGGACTTTTTCTCTTCTCCATGACGCGGGGCTGTCACAGACCGTTCTGTCTCAAATGCTAATTCGTGAGTAAGAATAAAATCCCTCTCCGCGACGCAAAGAGGGTATGGATCTTCCTTGATATTTTATTTTTCCTTCTTCTTTCTTGCTTCTTTTTAACTTGGATCCTATTGTTCTTCCCAATGCTCGTTCCTTCATTTAAACTCAGCTACACAACTAATCATGTTGGTTAGTATAGATGCATTAAAAAGACTCAACACGACCATCAATTAATATAAATTCTAAACTTAGCTTACATGCGGGTGTTATTTGGTTCCTAGGCATATAAATACGCCTAAGATCACTCCCTGCGCCACTAAGAACGCTAGGGTCGCCAAGTCCTCTACCCTTTCCCACTTCTTTCCATTCGAGTTCTCTTCGTACCTATGTTTTCTAATTGATTTCTACACTCTAAGGTACGTCTAAATATTATGAAATCATTTATAAACATGAATCATAACCTTGAATCCATACTTCAAATTCAAGGAGAGTTAAGAGTCAATTCTTGAGGAGTTCTTAGAGTCTTTTCAAAAGTCTTTAGCAAATGCTTTAAACTTGTTTTAAGACTTGAGTTTTGAGTTGAATAAAAAGTAACGAATGAAGTTCATTTTCTTCAAAGGAATATATGGGAACTATGTATTCCCAAAGAATAAATCTTTTCACATTTAAACAAAAAGGAAACATTGATTTCCAAAAGTGCCTTTGAGCTAGTTTTTGAGTAAAGAGTAAATGTTTTCACATTTAAGCAAGAGATGAAACACTGATTTCCAAGAATTCCCTTGGGCTAGTTTTGAGCTATTATCTCAAACCACAGAAAGAGTTATGTTTTTAAACATATGAGCTAGTTACATTTTGGGAGTAATATTGAGCATCGATTTGGGGACAAGTTGAGTTCAGATAATTCATGGTCTCCACAAACCGTTTAGCCAACATGGGTAGAATAGGGTCATATTTTTTAGATGATTCCTTAGTGCTTTTTAACATAGACTAGTGGATCCACTTAGTAGTTAGGTTCTATACCCTCGGCAAGGTATAGGACGACCCTGGCAGCGTGAGGTAAAACGTTGTATCATCACATAGCTCAAGGCGTGATACATAACTAATAACTGAGTCAAAAATAAGGACTCTAAATGAGAGTAAATCTGAACATGTCAATGGGAAGCAACCCCAAGCAACTGAATGCTGACTCTATGTCTGAAAGCCTCTACTACAGAAGAGCTGCTGGGAGAAGTCTCCAACTAACTCTAAAAAATAATGAGAAGACTGAAAATAACTAACTAAACCAAGCAAAAAAGAAACGTCCTCAAACTATGAGGACTCACCGCTGAAGCTGTTGAGGATAGGCTGGAAATCGACCAAGCATGATCTGAATGATGCGTGCCTGAACCTATATCATAAAACAATGTGGTGCAAAGTATGTGTCAGTACTTAGAATGTACTGAGCATGTAAGATATATCTACTAAGCTGAACAATGATATAGTTGAACAATATAATATTGAATATAGAAATACACTATACTGAAATGTAACTAAAAGTTGAGCTAAATTTAATAACCAAGCACTAATCATGTAACCAATATGCTGAACTGAATATTGAAATTAATGATGATAACATGTCAATGCAATGAGAGTATGACTGTGGGAGCTACTATTAACATACATAAACCACGTGAGCTAAACGTGGACTCCGATGTATATGCCCCATCGAAAGGATCCAATATACCTTGCCAAGGGTGTAAAGGCATGATTGTGGTGTGATCACTTAAACTGATGCCTAACAGAGGGGACTTCTAAACCAACGTTGGAACGTAGTTTTGGGAATTTGAGGGTATGATGAACCCTAGTCTAACTCGGTGCCAAGTCTACTCCCAATTGAATGAAAAGCTAAAATGCAACTAAAATACCGAGTAACTCAAAATACTGACATGCTATCTAGGAATGCACATAAATATACTGAAAGATATGACATTCAAATTCTAAAGCATGATTTTCGGACTAATTTGTCTATCAAGTATATTTCATGAAATATTGATGATGAATAAAAACTAGGGTTCTGAGTTCTATACATGGGATTACATTAATTCTTCAAGAAAATAGGTAATCAGTGCAATCGAACTATATGAACTACCTTTCAATGGATTCCCAAGGTTTTGGAAACCCCAGGTCTAAACGACTTATGAGAACTTTGAGGAACTGACTGAATTCTAGGGACCTAATGGGTGAAAGGAACTCACTACTGAAATTCCACATACCTGGCGACGAAATCTACGGAGAAATCCTTTAGATATCGAGGTTGAACTTGAAGAAGACCTCTGCTTGTTCTTGGGAAAACAATCAACTCTTTTCTCTTCTTTTCATTCTAAGTTAGGTGATTTTAGGAGAATGAGGGGTTTAGATAGTTTCTGACTAGTTTACTAAGATTAGACTGAGTAAAACGATGTAGTTTAAGCATTAAACGACATAGTTTAAGTACCAAACGCATAGGAGCAAAGACCGATGCGACCATGACTTAAATGTTGCCGAACTGACTTCAAGAGAGTCTTCATGGGACGTCATGATCATGATGGCCCTTCTAGAGGAAGATGCCCTACCCAACAGGGGTTTACTAAAATGAGCATAATTTTTTACTCGTAGATTGGAATTAGGCAAACTCAGTGGCGTTGGAAAGAGGATTTAAAGATATTTAATTTAATAGGTTGGTCCACCTAATTGATTTTGTTCTGAAATATATGACCATTTAAAGTTGACCCTAAACTCTAAGTCTGACAAGTCACCTCACGGACAACTTTACGATTTGTGTGGAGCTCCACAGACTGTTTAGACGTCTGTGGTGCTTAACCAATGACTTTGAGGGTGAAACCTAACTTAAAAGCTAATGAATTGACTTCAAGACAGGCTTCACGGGCCGTCATGAGCACTACGACCCATCAAGTGGGTCGTGAAGATTCTCTGCCCGACAGGGCTTCACTAAAATGAGCATAAATTTTTACTTCGGGCTCAAAATTAGGTAAACTTGGTGGTGTTAGAAAAAGGACTCAAATACCTTTAATTTGATAGGTCGTGGTCCACCTAATTCATTTTGTGCTGAAATATATGATCATTTGAAGTAGACTCAAACCTCAAAGTCTATCAAGACCCTTTCACAAGCCACTTCATAGCTCGTGTGAAGATACACAGATCGTCTAGTGGTCCGTGGTACTTCACAGTAGCCATGGTGGTTTTGTGTCCCCTTCACGGACCACTTCACGGCCCATGTGGAGCTCCATAGACCGTTTAGTGATCTGTGGTGTTTCACCTTTTGTTGGGTGCACAACCATGAGCAGGGTGACGGGTCGTGGTCCTCTTCACGGCCCGTGGACCCCCTCTGTGGTTTTCCCTTCTCCCTTGTTCAATCTTAGTTCTAATTTTTTGATGTGTTACAATATCTCCCCATTGGGGTCATTCGTCCTCGAATGAAGTCTAAACAAGGTGAGTTTGGAGGAAAGAGCTAAAATCCCTACCAACTGAATACTAGAAACTGATATCTAACTAAACTAGGTTTCATTAACATGCAAATATGCTGAAATGCAAGGATACCTGAGGGAACAAGATACCGATATTGAATTACACAAGAGTAAACTGAGAGATTGGAGGGGAACTATTACCTCAAGATGAAACGAAATTGGAAGGAAAGAGGTGAGGATACTTGGCCACCATGGCTGCTTCTACTTCCCAAGTAGCTCTCTCTACGAACTGACTCCTCCACAAAATATGTAATTGAATCAAATCATGCATAATAATATTAAATAATAACAATTGAATCATAATATATTGAAACCATGAAGATTTGACATGAAACCCTAGAAATTAGGTGAAATTTAAAAAGAGAATTGAGTATCCTTTGGGACCCAATGGATGAAAGAAATCCATTGGTGAAGTTTCCACATATCTTGGTGATGAAAGACCTAGAGAGTAGATAAGAAACCTTTAAGCCCTGAAGAAACCCTACCCTTAAGAGCTTTAAGAGAATTAGAGAGGATGCACTTGGAAGGATTTTGGGATTTGAGTGAATGTGAGGGAATGGGTAGCTTTATAAGAGTCAAATCATTTGCATGGTCTTATAATAGTATAGAAATGATGTAGTTTAGGAATTAAAAGGATAGGAAATGACTCAATTAACCCTGTATTATAATTGTCGAAAGGGTTCTACGGCTTTGACCTAAGGTCCATAAGAATTTCTATGGACCATCCTGGTCAGTCGTAGGGTCGAGTACTGGAACCCAAAATCCTGAACATTTTCCATGAACCTCCTCTACGATCATCACAACTTCTACAGTTCATAGAACCCAATTGCTAAAAATCTTCCAAGTCCAACATCCTTTCTTTGGGGACTGGTCTACGACTCGTAGACACTTCAATGACTCATCCTGTTGCACCATAGACCTTCATCGGAGACTTGACATTGTCCAAAATCTTACTCAACTTCTACGACTTCTTTCTACGATCCGTAGAACCTTCTACGAACCGTAGACAGGCCTCGTAAACCTGTACCAATAACCTAAAATCTGCAACTCGCTTCCAAACTTAACTTCCAATTTTTGAGGTGTTACAAGTACATTAGAGGCTTCATAGGTGATTCAGTTTAATTATAGATTTCATCATTATTTTACAAACAGGTGCATATCATACAAATTTCAAATTTTTGACTATAAAAATATTGAGTCCACAAGGTAATATATAACACCTTAGAACTTGGTAAGTTGAATTGTGAAGGAAAAGTTGCAGAATTGGTTGTTAGTGCAGGTTGTACAAAACCACTTACGGACTATACAAGGTCCTACGGTCTATACAAGGTCTTACGACCCGTATGATTCTGGTCACATAAACGAGTTGAGAAATTGAAAAAATGTCAAGTCCCATATAAAGGTCTACAAACTGACAAGATGGTCCAGAGAAACCTCCATGAGCCGTAAGAAGTGTAAGTAGATGGAGATCAATAGTTAGTAATTTTAGGTGACTTCATGACTACAATTGAGACTACAAACCATACAAGGTCCTACAGTCCGTAGCCCAGGGTTCAAGGAAAGTGGTTTTGACTCAAAGTTTTTTTGGACTAGGGGTTCTACATGATATCCCTACAGGCTGTAAAAAGTTCAATGACCAGTAGGAAGGGTTTCTTGGTTTTTGGTTGAAATATTGGTCTCCAAATTTTGTTCCATAGATAACAAATACAATCCATAAAAGTTTCTACTAGGGATGGGCATAAATATCGAGAAATTGAAAAAATTGTATCGAACCAATTCGGTTATTTAGTTTCGGTTATTTAGTTTTTGATTCGGTATCAGTGTTATTTTTTCAAAAGTTCAATTCTTCAGTTTGGTATTCGGTGTAAGGGTCTCAGAACTTCGGTGCACTGAAGAACTGAACTTTTATTAAAAAATTTAAAAAATAAAATTAATATAGGTGCTATCATACAATATTATTATTTTGTAGAGGTATTATTTAATCGATAAATTAATATTTATTAATTTAAAGAGTGTTTGGAATAATAGGAACTTTCATGATGTATAATCGCAACATATTTTATCATAAAATATTAGAAGGTTATGATGTAAGACAAATAGATCCAGGAAAGATTAATGTTTTGGATGCTATCAATTTTGCAATCCCGATTCGGGCAACAAATGTTCAGCAAGAAATAATAGCAAATTGTTTCAATACTGTAAAATTCATTGGGGGAATGAAATCTCAGAGAATTTGAATGAACCACTCGTGAAAACATCATTCAAGAAAATGAGGTCATGATTATGATCTCAATTACCGCAGTAAAATGAACGTCAATAACTTGTTGGATTATCTGGATGAAAATGATACATGTTCAGAGGTCTAGAGCTAAGAAGAAATTGAGGATATCATAAGAAAAAACAATGTTGTTGATGAAGTTGATAGTTGACACAATACCTTTGGAACCACTGACGCATAAGGTAACACTTATCACATCTAGAACTCTTCACAATTTTATAGTGTAGTTCGAAAATACAACACCAAAACTTTTGGATGCAATAGTAAAAGTTAGAGATGAATTTCAACTAGAATTAAATTTTAAGAAAAAATAAACCACTATTGAATCGTATTTCATTAAATTGTCTTAGATATATTTGTACTTTAAATAAATATTAATGAGATCATATATTTATATAGGGGTCTCCTAAAAATATATTATCTTATTATCTTATTGAAATGTGTGATTTTTTCCACTGGCCCAAGTTGGGAACGGAGAAAAATATTATCTTAGAGAGATTATTAATTTACAGAGTATTAATTTGGTGAGATTTTACTGTATATATAATATGGGCATTCTCTTAACTAAAAATAAAAAAATCAAGTAACAATTAAATCATTCATAAACAAATCAAAGTAGCAACAAATGTATAATTCAATATTTAACTTCAAATATTAATTCCCAAAAGGAACCAAAACATATTTTTATCAATGTACATTATATAAAGGAACCTGTCTCCGTCCTTGTTTTTTTTAGAAGTACTTGGAGGCATAATGTTCTTGACAAAGCTAATTATAGTCTTTTAGTTAGCATGATAAATGTTCCATGGAGCGACACATCATTCCTTAACATACTTTTAAATTTGTGGTATCTTATACTTTGATTTTTTCTTCATTTTATTTTACATTCGCAGCGAAAACTGATTTGAAAACACAAAACTAAATCGAAGGAAAGTAGAAAAAACCGAACCAGACCGAATTAGTTTGGTTTGGTATATGGTGCACATTTTCTAAACCCAAAAACCGAAGAACCAAATCTAAGTTTGATAAACCGAAGAACCGAACGCTCACCCCTAGTTTGTACGGACCATAGGTCGGTCCATAGAGTCCCTCCTTAATTTTTGAGTCGGGGTTATTTGAGTCTTTTTATATCCTTTTAACTCCAAAAATATATCATTTTGGCCCTAAAACTAAGTCCTATAACTGATTTTACTCTTCAAAATCTATGCATTTCCTCTTATTCAGTTAAAACTCCAAATTTCTCTCAAGTTCATCTTCTCCAAATTCTCTCCAAGGCTCTGAAGGAATTTTCTAGGGTTCTTCAAGCTTCAGGATTCTTCTTGCAATCTTAAGGCTTTAATTACCCAAGGTATGTGGGAAATTCATTAATGACCTTTCCATCTATTGAGTCCCAAGAAATCCTCAATTCTCCTTTAAGATTTCATCTAATTCCTAGGGTTTGTATATGATTCTTCGTGGGTTTAATTAATTATGTTTCAATTGATTATATTTAATCTTGTTCTTCATGATTTGATATGCTTATTTTGACCATGAATTGAGCTATGAAACTATGCATGCATAAAGGAATTGTAGTGACTACGATTCTAGGTTACTTCCGATTGAAGTATTCTCAATGTGAAAGATTTTCATGACTTTGCCACTTTCTATTGAAGTGTGGTTTTACTATGAAAAGACTATCATGATTTAAATGTTTCTGATTAAGTGTTTTTTAAACATTGATTATGTTATAAAATCATGATATTTTAAAAGAGCTATTCTTATGATTTTTTTGAGTCTTTATAATAGAGTTGGTGTTACTAGATTCTCACCATTTCAAAGACTAAAGAGATTTTGACTTTAAGATTTCCGATGGGAGTTTACTTAACACCAAGTGAATTTAGGCAATTCTCAAAATCCTTGAACTATGTGCCCTCATAGGATGTCCCGATTAGACAAGCTAGCTAGTGTATCCACCTAAGAGTTGGTGTTACTAGATTCTTACCATTTCAAAGACTAAAGAGATTTTGACTTTAAGATTTCCGTTGGGAGTTTACTTAACACCAAGTGAATTTAGGCAATTCTCAAAATCCTTGAACTATGTGCCCTTGTAGGATGTCCCGATTACACAAGCTAGCTAGTGGATCCACCTAATCTTTAGAACGCGGTCCTACCTTGGAAAGTAGGACAATCATTTTTAGATGTGGGAGTAAGAAACCATAATCCATGTTATAGCTCACATGATTTATATCGGTTAAAGTTAAACATTCCAGAAAATATATGATTCTCTTATTTAGCTTATGTTTTTATACATATATTATGATAATTCTATATTTTATTGACCTTGTTTCCATGATTTATGACTTTAGCTTATCATGATTTGATATGTTTTACTTGGTCACGCGTTATCATGTTATAGCTTATCATACTGTCATGTTTATGTTATTATGAATTTCCCTCATATTCAGTACATTCAAATTATAGACACGTGTATCTCATGTGTCTATATTGTGTCATATTACCATTTAGTCGTGGCTAGTTGGATTGCTCAATATTTGCTAGTGGATTGATGAGTCCTCATGGTTCGAGGGCATAAACATTATCAATATTTCATTGCTGTCTATCATTTCAATTTCCAGATATTTGTGAGCTAAGGGTTTTGTGCAAGCCACACTATGATTAGTAGAGCATTTCGTCAAACATAATAGATGTTCCGCTTATTCAGTCATATACTCTGATTTTTGGTATTTTCTATATTGTTAAAGATTTTGAGACTTATATCTCATTCTCTTATTTTACTCTCTTATGTTGTATATCATAGTGTAATACTTATGTCAATTGGCTTGTTTAGGGTCTCTCAGTGTCGTATTCACCATGTTACGTCTAAGGAAAAGTTTGGGTTGTGACAAACTTGGTACTAGAGCTAGGTTTTAAAGGTTCTAGGAGTCTAACAAGTCGCGTCGAGTAGAGTCATGTTCATAAGTGTGAAATGCGCCACATTTATGAATAAGATGCTGCAACGCATTTTGGAAACATCACTTCTTTTGTTACTCTAAATTGTGTGATAGAGTTGAACTTTATAAAGGTCTTCCTCCTAACTCTTATTCTGTAAATTTTCAGAATAGACCTCCAAGAAGAGCTTCATTGAGAATAAATGCTAGTGCCAATGTGGAACCCGAAGTTCCTTAAGTTCCAATTGATCCCTTGGCCGATCAAGTGTATCATGCCAAGTTTAGAGCTACTTTCTAAGTATTGGCTTAAGTTATGACCGCTTAAGCTAATAGAGAAGTTGTAGCTCCCGTGAACCAAAATATGGGTATGGCGGCAACAAGGGTAACAGACTTCACGAGGATGAATCCTCTGGAATTTCATGGGTCGAAAGTGGATGAAGATCCATAAGATTGTGGACATCATGGGAGTGACTCTAGTGTAAAAGGCGGATTTGGCCGCTTACCAACTCAAAAGGGTTACTCAAAGTGTAGTTTACTCAATGAAAGGATGAAAAGGTTATCGATACGGGTCCCTTAGGTTGGGAAAAGTTCAAAAAGGCATCTCTTGATCTTTTCTTTACCTTTTGAAATGAGACAAGCTAAAGTGCAAGAATTAATAAATCTAAGGCAAGGAAACATGAGTGTGAGGAAGTACTCTTTGAAGTTCACTAAATTGTCCAAGTATGCTCCAACAATGGTTGCCGACTCGATGGCACGAAAGAGAAAGTTTGTTTCATGTGTGTCCGAAATGGTGGTCATAGAATGTCGAATTGCCACATTGATTAAAGAGGTGGACATCTCAAGGTTGATGACTCATACCTAACTAATTGAGGAGTAAAAGCTTAAGTAAAAGGCTAGAGAGTCAAAGAGTGCAAGAACAGTTGGTGGTGATTTCTCTCACTCTAGGTTTGGTGGACATGGATGTTCTCAGTTTTGGCAAAAGTTCTTTAATCAGAATTTATTGATTGCTCCAACTAAAATTTCAACAAGGATGTGGTATATAACCCTAAGCCTCAAGGTAGTGCTACTAGTGGTCAGAATTTCCCCACATGTAAGAGATGAGGGAAGAACCATCTAGGAGAGTGCTTAGCCGATTTAGGTGCATGCTTTGGTTGTGGAAAGTCGGGTCACAAATTGAGAGATTTCCCTTAACAAGATAGAAAGGGTAAGGGTGGTCGATAGGCTTAGCCTAGTGCTTCTTCTCGTGTGAGTGATGCTCCTCGTCAGAACAGATTTTATGCTCTTCAAACTCGAAATGATCATGAGGGTTCTTCTAGATGTAGTGACTTATATGTTCCGAGTATTTCGATTAAATGTTTATACATTACTTGATATAGGTGTTATATTGTTTTTTGACTCCTTATATGGCTATGAAGTTTGATTTTTGTCCCAAAATCCTTTTAGAGCCTTTTTCAGTCTCTACACCTGTTGGTGACTCTATCATCACTAGGTGAATCTATAAAATTTCCCAATTTCAGTTTGTCATAAAGTCTCTCTAGTTGACCTTGTAGAGCTAGACATGATAGACTTTCATGTAATTCTTGGGATGAATTAGTTTCATTCTTGATAAGCTTTCATAGATTTTCAGACCCAATTGGTCACATTCAAGGTTCCGAATGAACCTATCTTAGAATGGAAGGGTGGAAATTCAACGCCTAAGGGTCAGTTTATCTCTTGCCTAAAGGTTAGGAAAATAATCTCTAAAGGTTGTATCTATAATCTTGTTCAAGTTAGAAATATGGATACTATTGAGTCAGTCCCAATTGTTAGTGAGTTTTCGAAATTATTTCCTTTCCTGGTGTTCCTCCCCAAAGAGAAATAGACTTTGGTATTGACCTTCTTCCAAATACACAACCTATCTACATTCTTCTGTACCATATGGCTCCGACAAAACTTAAGGAGTTAAAGGATTAATTGAAAGATTTATTGGATAAGAAATTTATTAGACTGAGTATCTTACCATGGCGTACTCCAATAATGTTTATTCAAAAGAAGGATGGTTTACTTCGTATGTGCAATGACTATCGGCAGTTGAACAAGGGCACAATAGAGAATAAGTATCTTATTCCAATGATTGATCACTTGTTTGATCAACTCTAAGATGTTATTTTCTTCTTAAAGATTCACTTTCGATCGGGGTATCATCAATTGATGCTAAGGGGAAATGACATTCCAAAGACGGCTTTTCAAACTTGGTATGATCACTATGAGTTATTGGTGATGTCATTTGGTTTGACTAATGCCTAGGTGGCTTTTATTGACCTTATGAATAGAGTCTTCAAGCAATACATCCATATGTTCATGATTGTATTTATTGATGATATTTTGATCTATTCAGGGAGTGAGGATGCACATGTTGATAACCTAAGGATAGTTCTGCAAATCCTCAAGAATCGTCAATTTTTCTTTAAGTTTAGAAAATGTGAGTTTTGGTTGAGGTATGTTGCTTTCCTTGGCCATATTGTATTTAGTGAAGGTATCAAGGTTGATTCGAAGAAGACTAAGGCAGTTAAGAATTGGTCTAGACCTCATTCCCTTTAGATATTCAAAGTTTCTTAGGTTTGGCCAGTTATTATAAAAAGTTTGTGGAAGGATTTTTCTCTATTGCTTCGCCTTTGACTACGTTGACAATGAAAAAGGTGAAATTCCAATGGTCGAAATCTTGTGAGAAGAGTTTCCAAGAGTTGAAAGATAGACTCACTTCAGCCCCAAATTTGACATTACCAGAAAGATCTTATGAGTTTGTAGTTTATTATGATGCTTCACAGATTGGTCTTGGTTGTGGCTTGATGCAACATAAGAAGGTAATTTCTTATGCCACGAGGCAATTGAAGGTGCATGAAAAGAATTAACCAACTCATGATTTGGAGTTAGCGACAATGGTTTTTGCTTTGAAGATTTGGAGATATTATCTCTATGGTGTTCATGTGGATGTGTTCACCATCATAAGAGTTTGCAATATGTGTTTAAGCAAAAAGATTTGAATCTTTACTAAAAATTGTGGCATGAATTATTGAAAGATTAGGTATGAATGTTCTTTATCATCCGGGTAAGGCAAATATGGTTACCGATACTCTAAGTCGATTGTCAATGAGTAGTTTTTCTCACATTGAAGATGGTAAAAGGGAGTTAGTTCATGATGTTCATAGACTAGCTCGATTGGGTGTCTATTTGGTTGATTATGAGGATGGTGATATCATTGTTCAAAATGGCTCAGAATCATCTTTTGATTTAGATATGAAAGCTAAGCAAGATCTTGATTCGACTATGGTTGAGTTGAATAAAGTGGTTACTGAAAAAAGTCATTGAGGCTTTCTCCCAATGGGGAGATGATGTGCTTCATTACCAAGGTCGGTTATGTGTTCTGAATTATGATGAACTGAGGCAATAAATTTTATCAGAATTTCACAGTTCTCGATATTCTATTCACCCAGGAGCCACCAAGTTGTACTATGACTTGCGGGAGGTCTATTGGTGTAATGGGATGAAGGAGGATGTTGTGGAGTTTATGGCTAAGTATCCTAATTCTCAAAAAGTAAAAGTTGAGCATAAAAAATCGAAAGGTTTGGCTCAAGACATTAGTATTCTTATTTGGAAGTGGGAAGATTTGAATATGGACTTCATTACGGGTTTACCTCATACTCGTTGACAGTTTGTTTCTATTTGGGTTATTGTGGACAGAATGACGAAGGCAGGTCATTTTCTTCCTATGAAGACCTCATTTTCAGTGGAAGACTATGCTAGGCTATATATTTGGGAAATAGTATATTTGTATGGAGTGCTTTTATCCATTATTTCTGACTGAGGTACTCAGTTTACATCTCAATTTTGGAGGTTGTTTCAGAAAGGTCTTGGTACTCAAGTGAATCTTAGTACGACTTTCATCCTCAGACCGATGGTCAAGGTGAATATACCATTCATACTTCGGAAGATATATTAATAGTTTGTGTGATTGACTTTAAGGGTAATTGGGATGATCATTTTCCTTTGATTGAGTTTGCTTATACTAATAGTTACCACTCAAGTACCAAAATGGCTCCATTTGAGGCTCTCTATGGTAGGAGGTGTATGTCTCATATTGTTTGTTTGAAGTTGGTGAGGTCACTTTGATACGACCCGAGTTGGTTCATGAGGCTATGGGAATGTTTGAATTATTAGAGAAAGGTTGAGAACGGCTCAAAGTCGACAAAAATCTTATGCCAATGTTAGAAGATGAGAGCTTGAATTCCATGTTGATGATTAGGTTTACTTAAAAATTTCACCTATAAAGGGTGTGATGAGATTCAGAAAATATGAAAGCTTAGTCTTCGTTATGTAGGCCCATATTAGATTTTAAGGTATTTCAGTAAGGTAGCCTATGAGTTGGATTTGCCTTCCGAGTTCGCATCAGTGCATCCGATATTTCATGTTTCATTGTTGAAGAAATGTATTGGTGATCCTACTTCTATTGTGTCATTGGAGAGTGTTGATGTTAAAGAAAGTGTTTCTTATGAAGAGGTTCTGATTGAAATCTTGGATCGTCAAGTCCAAAAATTGAGAAATAATGAAGTTTCTTCCGTGAAAGTACTTTGGAGGAATTAATTAGTTAAGGGTGATACTTGGGACAACGAAGCCAATATGATGTCTTAGTGTTCTCATATCTTTCCTTGCATTCCCATTCTAGCTTGAGGTATTAGTTCCTCATGTTTACTCTTTCGGATTCATGTTGTTTAGCTATTCTCATGTCTCCATATGCATGCATGTTCATGAAAACTTGATTCTAAGTTATGTTTTAGCTTGGGGTCGATTACTCTTTGTTTATGTGCATTTTGATGTGATTTATATTGATGTTTGGTTGTTAGATCTCTTTCCCTAATCTATTTGTGTTAACTTGAGTCCCATTCGAGGATGAATATTTTCAAGGGGGAGGTATTTAGAAAGAAAAGTTACAAAATTGGTTGTTGGCGCAGGTTGTACAAAACCACCTACGGACCGTACAAGGTCCTACAGTCCGTAGGAGGGTGGTCGTGGAAATGAGTTGAGAAATTGGAAAAATGTCAAGTGCGAGATGGAGGTCTACGGACCGATAGGATGGTCCCCAATACAATATACATCCTGATTCACAACAATCAATCTTATCAACCGGCAAACCCAAGTTACGCACTAGCTTTTTTGTCTGGTAATAGCTATCATGCACCATGTTATCTTCAGGTAAAGCCTCTTTCAACAATTGTGTCATTTGGTTATAACCTCTTTGTGACATATTGTTCTCCATTTTAATATTCAACATACGAGAAACAACTGCAAGTTGAGAAAGGGAAGAAACAAGATATAATTTTGCATCAGCAGCCTGTAGCAAATCATAAAATTTTTTAGACTCAGGATTAGGCTCCTCCTTCATTGAAGGATTAGGATCCTCCTCCATCGAACCATGGTCGAAGTTTGGACCAACTGTATCCAAAACCATTTGTCGATATGGATTATCGTATCCCGATTCAGATTGAGGACCACCATTTAAATCATTACCAGAAGAAATCTCCCTGATCAACTCTTTTTCCCCTTGATGTTTCCAAACAAAATAGTTCTCAACAAATCCAGAATGAAGAAGATGATATCTAACGGTTTCAACATCCAAGTATTTAATGTTGTGACATTTTTTACATGGACATATAATGTTGTTACCACTCATGCGATTTTGTTGAGAACATATAAACTGAATAAAGTTATTCACACCGATGACAAAACTAGAGTTTATATCCCCTCGACCATCCAACCTCTCATACATCCAACCACGCTCTAAATTATTCATGTTCCTAATAATGTTGAAATAAACAAAATAATTAGAAATCCTATTTTTGTAATTTATACTACCAAGATAACCGCTAAAGGAAATATTATATCATTCACCTTTTAGTTATCTAAAATAAAAAAAATAACACATACATTTATCGTACTTCATAGTAAGTGTTAACAAAATTTTAACTAGAAACTAAACAAAACCTTTCAACTGTAATAAAATAAAGAAAAAGATTAACTTTAATTGCAAGAAGAAAAGAGAGAAGGAATAAGTACTGTAAAAGAAGAAGTAAAAGTTTGTTTTCACTTATCTTTGATATCCTACATTGCATACCCTTTTATAGGAAAAATATTACTTGCAGAAGTGATGTTGCTACAGTAAGAGGTGGGTCACATGACATCCACATATTTACAACACTCCCCCTTGGATGTTCATGTAATATATATATATATATATATATATATATATATATATTTATAATACGCATTGTTGTTGCCTTATTAAAAACATTACCAGGAAAACCCAGTGGGATAAAATCTTGGTTAAGGGAAAAAGAGTGCAACACGTATTTACTCCCCCTGATGAACACATTACTTAATATCTCGAAGATGACGCATTCCAATCTTGTATCTCAGCTTCTCAAAGATTGAAGTTGGTAATGCCTTGGTGAACATATCTGCTAAATTATCACTGGAACGAACTTGTTGAACATCTATTTCTCCCTTCTTTTGAAGATCGTGAGTAAAGAAGAATTTTGATGAAATATATTTTGTTTTATCTCCTTTGATGTATCCTTCTCTTAGTTGAGCTATACATGCAGCATTGTCTTTATATAATGTTGTTGGAGCATCTGCTTTTAAAGAAAGACCACATGTTTCCTGGATGTGTTGGGTTAGTGATCTTAACCACACACATTCTCGACTTGCTCCATGAATGGCTATTATCTCTGCATGATTTGAAGAATTAACAATCATAGTTTGTTTTGTTGAACGCCATGATATAGCTTTACCTGCACATGTAAATAAATAACTTGTTTGAAATCGACCTTTATGTGCGTCTGACAAATATCTTGCATCTGCATAGCCAATTAATTGTGAATCAGATTCCTTTGAATAAAATAGTACCAAATCAATAGTCCCTTGAAGATATCTAAATATATGTTTAATACCATTCCAGTGTCTTCGTGTTGGGGAAGAACTGTATCTAGCTAATAAATTTACAGAAAAAGATATATCTGGTCGAGAATTACTAGCAAGGTACATCAATGCACCAATTTCACTAAGATATGATATTTCATAACCAACAAGTCATTTTGAGGTCGAAATGGATCTTTATTAATATCAAGTGATCTTACAATCATTGGGGTACTTAATGGATATGCTTTATCCATGTAAAATCTCTTTAAAATATTCTTAGTATATGTTGATTGATGAATAAATCCATTTGTAAAATGTTCAATTTGTAGACCCCGATAAAATTTTATTTTTCCAAGGTCTTTCATTTCAAATTCCTTTTTCAAACATTCTACTGCCTTTGAAAGCTCTTCGTGAGTTCCAAAGATATTCAAGTCATCAACATATATAACTATAATGACAAATTCAAATCCAGACCTTTTAATAAATACACAAGGACAAATTTAGTCATTCTTATACCCTTCTTTTAATAGATATTCACTAAGGCAATTATACCACATGCGTCCTGATTGTTTCAATTCGTATAATTTTTTTTGAAGTTTTATTGAAAACTTTCCCAGAAATCCTTATATATTTCAGGCATTTTTAATCCATCGGGAATTTTCATAAATATGTCGTTGTCTAGTGAGCCATATAAATAGGCTGTAACGACATCCATCAGTTTCATGTCAAGTTTTTCATGAACTGCCACATTTATAAGATACTTGAAAGTGATTGCATCCACCACGGGAGAATATGTCTCCATATAATCAATACCAGGTCTTTGGGAAAAGCATTGTGCCACAAGTCTTGCTTTATATCTCACTACTTCATTTTTCTCATTTCATTTTCGCACAAAGACCCATTTGTACCCCACTGAATTTATACCTTCAGGTATTTGGACTATTGGTCCGAAAACTTTGCGTTTTTCAAGCGAGGCTAATTCAACTTGAATTGCATCTTTCCATTTTGTCCAATCATTTCTCTGTCTACATTCCTCGACAGATTTTGGTTCAAGATCCTCATTTGTTGCATTATTTCCATAGCAACATTATAAGCAAAAATATTGTCGACAATTATATCATTTTGGTTTCGTATTTTTCTTGATGAGACATAGTTTATTGAGATTTCTTCATTATTTTCAGGCGCCTGAACCTCTTCCAAGGTTTCATCAATTAATATGTCTTTCTGCTCTTCTTGAGCAGGTTCTTTCAAATTATGACCATCTTGATCGTTAGCTCCTTTTCTTTTTCGAGGATTTTTATCTTTTGGAACCGATTGGTCTACCACATTTTAAGCGTGGTTTAGACTCATTTATATTAATTAATTGATCTATCGGGATGTCAACTCGAATTGGAGCATTAGCAGCTGGAATATGAGATTTAGTAACTCTTG
>JAJOOE010000850.1:0-35051 GCA_036250405.1 Solanum raphanifolium | reverse complement strand
GATAGCCTAGCTTAGTGTAGCTTAATCTAGATTAGTGATGGGTGGATTCTCATTGTTGATTTAGGACTTCTTTAACCTTGATTTCACTTGAGATTGCTCATTTGTGGTTTTCAATTTGAGTTGTTTCTTTTCGAATTCAAGTTTCTCTTCTTCCTTGGTTGATTGTTTATTCAATTGCCTTTCTTTCTTCTCTTCTCATCTCTTATTTCTCATATATCTTACTTTTATGTTGTTTCATTCCGCATTTTATTTCAATTGGTTTCATCCCCAATTGGAACCCTTATCACTCGTGATCATGGTGGGAATTGTCTAGGCCTAGTTTTTAGGCAGCCTTGGCCCCCTAGCTATGGCCTTCTCAAAAAACTCTTTGCCCTTGCCCTTAACCCTTGACGTTAACCCTCACGTTTTAGGCTCTAGTTCACTTATTAATTTTTTGGGTCTCTACACATATGTGTCTAGCTAGTGGATCCACCTTAGCTAAGACTATGGTTCTACCTTACGTAAGTAGGACAACCCCTTTTAGGTGTGGGGTAGACACCAGATTCCATGTTAAGCTCGCCTGGTCTATGTTGGTTAAGGCTTGTTCCTACTATGACAACAATATGATCAAGGATATGAATTACGAACTATGGTTACTCAAGATGCTTTACTTAGCATGGGTGGGATTTATGGGGTCTTATTCATGCAATGCAGAATGATGCATATGGTATGTTTCTCTTATGTTATGATCATCTATATGTTGACTATGTTTATGACTTATGCTTTTCCACTATCTTCAAACTAATGTTTTAACTTAGTAAATTGCATACATTCAAACTAAATGTCCCTTTTAGCATATTTTCAATGTTTTATGCACGGTTATCATACTTAGTGCTTTTTTGTACTAACGCCTACTTTTCCTACATTTTTCCCAAGTGTAGGGTCCGGTTCTCAAGGTGGTCATCATTGTGGCTAAAGCTTGAATATGCTTATTCTCCTAGCTTGTTGGTGAGTCCTCATGATTCGAGGACATATATTATCCCATTATAGTTATTGTCTTACTTTTCCTTTTCGAACTATGTTGTTGGGGCCGTGACCCTATTTAATTCGAGTATTGTAATAGATGGCTATACTGAGACAAGTCTAGACTTCCTCTTTCCTTTATGAAAATTTTGGATTTGAAATGCGTATTTACTCTTTATTGTTCTATTCTTATGTTATTATATGCTAATTGGCTTACATCGAGCCTTTTGGGTTTTTATGTGCCTTGTTAAATCTAGGAGGTACCCCTGGATCCTGATAAAAAAGTAGTGCGCACACACTACCATCAGCAGTAGGTGGTGCGCGTTTGGTGCAGAGTGGCCGGGATGTTAGCTTATAGTATTGCTTCTAGGGTTTTGTGTCCATCATATATAAGCTTCATATCAATGGACACAACCTAGGATATTGTATTCTGAAAGTTGAAAAAGAGCAAAAACAATTCTCTCTAGAAATATTCTCCTCAAGAATAACAAGGGACTTGATAGAGTTGTCATTGTTCTTAGTTGTTATATGATTATATTTATGTGCTTATTCTTGTAGATCTATTCCTGTGTTATAAAGGAATCAGATCAAGTTGTATTTTCATCATTGATTCTGAGTTGGAGCTAGAGTTAGCTACGGTGAGTTAGTGAAGTCTAAATCGATTAGAGTTAGTTGATTTAGTGGGCAACAGAGTCTTGTTTGTAACAAAGTTGTTACAGTGAGGGGAAGGGATTTAGAGTTAAATTCCTAGGTTGCAAGAGTTTGTAATATGAAACTTTGCTCCATTTTAGTGAAATGGAGTTTAGGTTGAAATCCTGTGAGTACATGTCGTGGTTTTACCGCCCTTCAGCAAGGGGGTTTCCACGTAAAGTCCTTGTGCCTGATTTACTTTGAGCTATTTATTTTAAAGCAAATATTTTAGTTATTGTTCTTGTTGAGTCAAGGGACCTGGTCCATTGACATATAATGGACTCGTACATTCCAACAGGGACCATTCATTCCTTGTGGGCATCTTGTTTGAACTTTCACCTGAGTTGGAATCTATCAGGTAGGGTGCTTATGGTGCCAAGGACTTAATTATTATACCAGCATCACAAGGGTTTTTCTTACCACATATTTCTACTTCATCAAATGGCTTCCAGACAGAACCCTTTCTCCTCTTTGGTAGGTCGTAGCATAGGCGTTGTAGAACTCTCTGGCCCACTTCGGCACATAAGGTCGTTTGGATTTAGTGAATTGCTCAAACTTGTGAAATTTGATTGCTTCCTATATGGTTGGGTAGTCACCCATGACCCCATTTTTGGAGAGCTTATTCTCTTCCAAAATAGTTTATTCTCCTTCTGCCCTGAGCCTATTTAAGGCTCTTGGAGCTATTATTGGGAGAACAGAAGAGGCGGCAGTTTGATCTTATGGAGGCGTTGCTAACTTGGAGTGAATGTTCACCTCTTGGTGGCAATATGTTTTCTAAATTTCTTGCCCCCGTAGGTAGGGGTCAAGGATTTGCTTGTTGGGCACGAGGAGCCTCCGAAGGCTTAATGGATATGCCCTTATTTTTCTTTAGAGGAGGAGGAGGAGAAAAGTCTCTATTTGACTCAGTATCGGATATAACCACTTGCTTTCCTTAAGTTCTTGTGTCACGACCCAGGGGTACCCCCTAGATGTAACACGGCGTACTCTACCCCAAAGGGGTCTCATACAAGCCCTTAGCATATCATCACATAAGAACATAGGGAAAATGTGGACAATTTAAAACTTTTATTTACAATCGAAGTCTTTTATAAAATGAGAGAGTCTATACACTATGTCTCAAACCATTTATAACATTTGAATTAAAAACTCTTTGAATACAATCTTAGGGACACGGCCCTTGCAAAAAGTCTAAAACATAAAAGAAAGATATAAAATAAAGAACATAGGGTCATTTCACAACCCAGGGGTACCCCCTAGACGTAACACGGCGTACTTGACCTCGAAGGGGTCTCATATAACCCTAAGCATATCATGACATAAGAACATAGGGGAAAATGCGAAAATTTAAAAACTTTCTTTACAATTGAAGTCTTTTATAAAATGAGAGAGTATCTATAACACTATGTCTCAAACCATCTAACCCTTGAATTAAAACTCTTGAAATACAATCTTAGGGACATAGCCCTCACATAAGTCTAAGCATAAAATAAAGACAATAAAATACATATGTTCGAGCAGTCGAATACAATGAAGACTCACCAATCTTCTTCTTCTTAATCTACTATGACCCTAGCCACGAGGATGGAATCCAATATCTCCAAAGCCTACACTTATAGAAAATGTAGAAAGATGGGGTTAGCACAAAAAGTACTAAGTATAGAAGCCGTGCACAAAAATCTTTAAAACATGTATAAAAGGGACATTTCATTTGAATCCATGCTATATGCCATTTTGGAACATCATCTTTGAAATGGTTGGAGAATGCAACACATAAGGCAATTCACATACATTTAATCATAACATAAAAGATATCATTATAATAACAAGCATAGTCTCCAACATCAACATAATTCATATCCCAATCTTCACAAGGCATAGTTCATTCACATAGACAAAAACCAAGATTATCTCATCATAATAGAATCATCACATAAGAAACCTTGAGCTCTACTTATTCAATGCATAGATAGGACACCATAATCCTATCTACACTAAGTATCACTTCTAGGCCACCATGATCATGCATAACATACCTTAACCTTATCCATAACCAACATTCATAGACAAAGAGACATTCATGTTCATAACTTGTAATAAGTAAAGTCATTCGTAGTAACAATCCATATCATGCATACATAGGTTCACATTTCTTCATAGCATAAGGAAACCACACCACAACTCCCTTATAAGTGTACTTGTGCAATGTATAAGTGAAGTCCCATAACCCCACCTACACAAAGTAAACCTATTAAGAAGTCATAAGTATAGTCCATGTTCAAATTCATGTTCATGTTCATAATTCATAATAAAGCATGCATAACTCATAATGATCATATCATAAGAGAAACCTACCAGGCCTACTCTCAGAGCCTACTTGTGCAATGTATGAATGAAGTCCCATACCCCCATCCACGCTAAGTAGAACCTCTTAAGGAACCACAGTAAATAACCCATGTTCTTGTTCTTGTTCTTGTTCATGTTACTTGTTCATGTCATGGTTCATGTTACTTGTCATGTAGGGACAAATAACCTTAACCGACATAAACCATGTGAGCTACATGGAATCTGGTGTCATGAACCCACACCGAAAAGAGGTGTTCAACTTGCCTAAGGTAGAACGAACATGTTTAGCTTATAGGTGGATCCACTAACTAAGAATCTATGTGGGCACATAGTTATGGGATAGGGAGATTGCTACTAGGAACCCCGACTAACTGAGCTAAAATGCTCCCATCTCTTGTTCCTATCCACTCGGTGCTAAGCTTAATTCCCTTTAAGTTTTTACTTAATTTCATTATTTATGAAAAGGTAACTGAACACCCAATCCAATACAATATCATGGTAGCTTATGGATTCATTAGGTGAGAATGTCCTTTCAACCTTAGAATCATCAATATGTGAGTAAACCTTTCACATCATATTTATGGTGTTAATGAGAATAGCCTTTCAATCAACACAATAATATAATAATTGTCATAACATATCATACATAGTCTTAACATATCATACGTAGTGATATCATATCATACATAGTCATGTGTAAGAGGATAGGGAAGAAGGATATTTCATCAATACTATTGATACACAATAATTAACACCTCCACCGTTCAAGTGGATCATCATGGTCATGTACATTTCATGCATATTAGTATGTAAAGGTGCATATGAGAACTAGCCTTTCAATTGACACCACAAATACCTCATAATCTTATTAATGCATGGAGTGTGTGTGTGTATAATTGTCCTTACAATGACACAACAATAACAACATTATCATCATAGAGACTCCCCTCTCAAAGTGTTCATAAACTTGTACATAAAATCACAATCATGCATAATTCACATATATTACATTCAAGGGTCATATTGATTCAATACATCTAGCATTCAATTCCAAGAAATATAGATACAACCATGACTCAAGTAGTCCATTCACTTCATGCATAATCTCATGTGATCATATTATAGGTCATGTGGGTGAAGTCTTATTCACAATACGGTCATATACATCTCACATACATAATGTCTTCCTTCTGGAAGCCTTAACACCCTTAGTTTATTTCCCTTAGCCTTTACTCCTTAAAGCCCTAGGAATCATCTTCATGTTACAATCCTCACTCTAAAGCAATACCTCACATGATTATCAAGTATACCAAATTCTCAAGGTAACATCACCACATGCCTCATTATTGATCTATTATAGTCATATAGGGAACATACAAACCCAATCTCAATACTACACAACCATGTTTCATCATATAAATCATAATCAAGTTAATTCATGTCTTGAAGCTTTACCCTTAAAGGATTCATGTCTAGGTGATCTAATCTAAGGCAATTCATCAAGAAGTTCATCATTCTTAGAAGGTTACATCTAAACCCACAATTTGCCTTTTTCATGACATAGCCCTAGGCCTCATCAATTCACCTTAGAATCTTAGGTTAATCAAACATTAATGTAGAATCATACATAGATCATGCAGTTACATCATAATTAACTCACATACCAAAAACCATCACATAATGTAAAGAAGAACCAAAGCTAAGATTGAGGGTCTCATGGATTCTTGAAGGATTTGAGTTAAAATCGTATAAAATGAATCATACATTCATAAACAAACATAATTCAACCTTGAAAAGCAACTTTAAAAGGAATCTGTGGAGTTGAGTTAAAACCCTAGCTAATTGGGTTTTCTAGATTTGAGAAAAAAGCTTTCGAAAGGGCTCCTTGGGTGATAGATTCCCAAGGATGAAGAACTTCCAAACCTTAGGTGTAGAAACCCACGAAAATCCATTGAAAAAGATGAAGTCTTGACCTTGGAAGCTTGAATCCTTCACCTCCAATGGAGGTTTCTAGAAAATGAACTGTTGGAGGGGAGGAGAGGTTTTGATTTTGGGTTTTGAAATAATGAGTTGTAAATGTGTTTTAATACTTTAAATACCCTTAAAATATGTTAATAAACCCATAATAACCGTCCCCTAACTAAACTAACTCGAAAGGGAATTTACCAAACCAACCCCCACTTGGCCGAGCCTAAGGCAGCCTATAGGTGTGTTCCACGAAACCCCCATCCACGGACCGTGGATGGGGTCATGCCCTGTTCTGTGGGATTGTGGTTTGAGTCTGAAACATCACTTTTGGGACCTTGACCCACGGAGGCCATGCACGTGGTGTGGATGGACTTACGGGGCATAGGTCCCATCTGTGGTTCACCATTTTCTTGACAGCTTTTTGGTTCTAGGCAGCCTTGGGGGTTTGGAATTTAAGGTCCCTCTCAAAGACCCTTGGTTGGTCTTTGGGGGGTTGTACCTTGACCTTTAACGCCTAGACACCTCAACCTAAGCTCGGTAAGTCAATATACAACCTACAACTAAGCATCAACCTCAAAATCTCACACGTACGGCTCTAGTTTCACCTACTAGTTTCCATTAGACCCTAGCTTGGTCTTACTAGATTTCCGGGTTGTTAAATTATCTCCCCCTTAGGAATATTCATCCTCAAATGACACTTTAAACACTTTCATGGAAATAAAGACTCAAGACTAGCAACCCATCATGCATGAAACATCAAAATGCAGATAAACAAGGAGGAAACATTACTCCACCTCAACACACTCAATGCTACACAAGGAAGTATGAATTACACCTAACAACCCATTTAGGCCTGAGATTTTCATAACTTGTCATGTTCAAGGAGGAATTACCATCTCCTAGTCATGATATGCTCAACACACTCTCATGGAGCTCATATGCAAATACTTCTCAAAACAAAGCATTTTATTCAAGGAGGGATTTATCAAACTCCTAACTATAGAATACTCAAATATTCTTCTCATGAAGTACGATAGGCAATCATTTACTCAAAGCACTACAATCATGAGGAAACAATTCACATAAACTCAATTCTTTCAAAACATAAGTTTTCATGAAAATGCATCATATCAAGAAGTCATGGCAACATATAAGCACATAACAACAATGTTAACTAGGCACACCATCTCCCCCTTAGGAGTGACCAACACTTCTAAACAACATCAATCACATAATTATAGAAGGAATTTGTCATCACAACAACATGGAGCCAAAGTGTCATTTCATCAAAAGCACAACAAAGCATATTCATCACATCATCTCATGAAGTCAAATATGCCATCATCATACTAGAATGCA
The DNA here is from genome assembly GCA_036250405.1 of Solanum raphanifolium. NCBI lineage: Eukaryota > Viridiplantae > Streptophyta > Magnoliopsida > Solanales > Solanaceae > Solanum > Solanum raphanifolium. The sequence continues at coordinate 27,689 of JAJOOE010000850.1, read as the reverse complement.
CAACAATATGAGGAGCATGTAAATCATGCGAAAAATCCATTTTATAATAAGAATCTTTCAAAAGCATGCTAAACATAGGGAGATCATGGAAATTTTTAGAACACTCATGACTCCTAGACATAAAACAAGCCTAAAAAGGAACTCTTGGTCTCAAGCTTGAATAGTAATAGAAGGAAGAGATAAGGATATCGGGACTCTCAATCAATGTTGCTACCTAAGCACATGATCTCCCCCTTAGGAGTAAGCCCCCTTTTTCTAAAACCTCAAATATTACTCCTTTCAAACAAACTCAAGCATTACCATGGCTTATTATAACCTTACCGCGCACTAAAACCAATAGAGATCTAATAATCACGCACCCAAATCCTACCAAGGTTAACAAAAGGAACTCTATGGGACAAGGGAATCATGGGACACATATACATCTAAGATTCAAAAATCATGAAATGTGTCAAAGAGAACTTATCATCTTATGCTAGAGGAGAAATAGAAGGGAACATAAGGATATTGGGACATCTCATTGGCCCTTGGCCTCCCAAACAAGCACCTTCAACTAAACCCTTACTAAATTACCACTCCTCAACATTTTCATGGAAGTACTTTCTTACTCTTCTATTTCTTAACTTGCTGGTCTAAGATCCCAATTGGTACTTCAAAATTAGAGAGGTTCTCATTAATCACTCTTGCTCACAAGCAACCTTACCAACACCACTCAAAGTCTCATATGAGCCTACCAAACCGGGACTAAACCTTTCAAACTCACTACACCTCATAAGTATCATTACAAGTCACTCAAAATCATGAACATCTAGAACACTCAACGGCCTTGCCATCTAAGCACTTTTCTTGAAATTCTATGGTTGGAACAAGTCATCACTGATCTTTTACATTTCTCACACAAGGTGGTCCTAAACCATTGAGAGTTTACACTTCTAGCCTCTTTCAAAGGAGTCTACTCACTCGACATCTCTAGGCACCACTATTCACCAAATCCTCCAACACGTCATAAAACTCACAATGGCTAAGTTGTGTTCTACCAACAAACACATATAGCCACAATTAAACACATGAACACTAAGGATAACATAAAAGCTCATCTTGCCCAATTTATAAAGTCACAAAATACAAGTACTACCAGAATAGAGGTAAGCATAGAACACATACTGGAAGCAACATTAGGAGGACACTCTTGTTCACCTCTATCTTGAAGAGCTTCGGTCCTAATTTTCTTTATCTCTCTTCCCCTAGCCGTAAGCGTTGGGCAATTTCTTATTAGGTGGTCACTTCCACCACAACCATAGAAACCCTTTGTGCCAGCTAGACACTTACCATTATGTTTCTCTCCACAACAAGCATAAGTAGGCCTAATCACATAAGATCCACTTCCACTCACTCCTTGAGATTTTGGGGTAGACACCTTCTTTTGATTAAACTTAGGGGGAACTTAGAAGAGCCTTATCCATGAAACCCTTGTCTCTCTCAATTCTATTAAGGTTGGATCAAGACAATTCTAGACCATTTCAATCCATATCATCACCTTTCGTGGGATATATCAACCAATCATATCTAGGTATTATTTAAGCACCTTAATTAAAATGACCATGCTTAAGATCAATCTTAAAAGATAACTAACTCTTTGAAGTTGGTCAACACTTACACTCTTCTTCCTCACCTTAACTAGGTGGTACATGCAACCCTCAAAGTCAACCTTAAGACACAACATAATCCAACCTTATGGCATAGAATTTCCCCCTTTCGACTCTCGGGTAGGCTAATTCGGGAATCAAACAAATTGACTATACGGGTTCTACCATCACCTAGGAGCATGACAATAACACTACCAATCAACCCTAAGGGTGACATATAAATTTAGCATATCAAGTCTTATTTAGTCAGATAGCCATAATTGGAATAACAACCGACATCTTCTCCCTTGCTCCTAGTAGCATAAGCCCGCCGATTAGTCAGATCCTAAAGACCATCGGTTAGAGAGAAAGACCTTAAAGAGTTAAACTCTGAGGCACGACTATATAATGAAGAAGTGAAGTTTTCCCTAACATAAAGCCTCCTATTAATAAAATGTGGCACGCTTCACATTTATGAACAAGACTCTACTAGATGTGCTTTGAGATATCCTAAAATTATCTCAAAACCTTATGCTTTAATACCAAGTTTATCACGACCCAGGGGTACCCCCTAGACGTAACACGACATACTTGACCACGAAAGGGTCTCATACAAACCCTTAGCATATCATGAGCTAAGAACATGGGAAAAATGTGGAAAATTTAAAACTCTCTTTACAACTAAAGTCTTTTATAAAATGAGAGAGTATCTATAACACTATATCTCAAACCATCTAACCCTTGAATTAAAACTCTTGAAATACAATCTTAGGGACATAGCCCTTACATAAGTTTAAGCATAAAAGAAAGACAATAAAGGACATATGGTCGATCCCTCGAATACAATGAGGACTCACCAATCTTCTTCTTCTTGATCTACTATGAACTCCACGAGGATGCAATATCTCCAAAGCCTACACTTAAAGAAAATATAGAAAGATGGGGTTAGCACAAAAAGTACTAAGTATTGAAGCCATGCACAAAAATCCTTAAAACATGGATAAAAGGGACATTTCATTTGAAACCATGCCAATTCACATACATTTCATCATAACATAAGAGATATCATTATAATAGCAAGCATAGTCTCCAACATCAACATAATTCATATCCCAATCTTCACAAGGGATATTCATACACATAGACGAATGCCAAGATTATCTCATCATAATAGAATCATCATATAAGAAACCTTGAGCTCTACTTGTGCAATGAATAGATAGGACCCCATAATCATATCTACACTAAGTATCACTTCTAGGCCACCATGATCTTGCATAACATACCTTAACCTTAGCCATAACCAACATTCATAGAAAAAGAGACATTCATGTTCATGGCTTGTAATAAGTAAAGTAATTCATAGTAACAATCCATATCATGCATACATAGGTTCACATTTCTTCATAGAATAAGGAAATCACACCACAACCACCTTATAAGTCTACTTGTGCAATGTATAAGTGACGTCATGAGCATAGTCCATGTTCATGTTCATAATTCATAATAAAGCATGCATAACTCATAATCATCATATCATAAGAGATACCTACCATTCCCACTCTCAAAGCCTACTTGTGCAATGTATGAATGACGTCTCATACCCGTATTCACACTAAGTAGAACCTCTTAAGGAACCATAGTAAATAACCCACGTTCTTTTTCTTGTTCATGTTACTTGTTCTTGTTACTTGTTCATGGCATGGTTCAAGTTACTTGTCATATAGGGACATATAGCCTTAACCGACATAGACCATGTGAGCTACATTAAATTCGGTGTCATGAACCAACACCGAAAAGAGGTGTTCTACTTTTCTAAGGTAGAACGAACATGTTTAACTTATAGGTGGATCCACTAGCTAGGAACCTATGTGGGCACATAGTTATGGGATAGGGAGATTGCTACTAGGAACCCGGACTAACTGAGGTAAAAGGCTCCAATCACTTGTTCCTATCCATTCGGTGCTAAGCTTAATTCCCTTAAAGTCTTTACTAAATTTTACTAAATTTCATTGTTTATGGCAAGGTAACTTAACACCCAATCCAATACAATATCATGGTAGCTCATGGATTCATTAGGTGAAAATGTCCTTTCAACCTTAGAATCATAAATATGTGAGTAAACCTTTCACATCATGTTCATGGTGTTAATGAGAATAGCCTTTCAATCAACACAACAATATAATCATAGTCATAACATATCATAAATAGTCTTAACATATCATACGTAGTCATATCATATCGTACATAGTCATGTGTAGGAGTATAGGAAAGAAGGATCTTGCATCTATTCCACAATATACACAATAATTAACACCTCCACCTTTCAAGTGGATCATGATGGTCATGTACATTTCATGGATAATAGTATGTAAAGGTGCACATGAGAACTAGCCTTTCAATTGAAACCGAAAATACCTCATAATCTTATTTATTCATGGAGTGTGTGTATAATTGTCCTTACAATGACAAAACAACAACAACAACAACATTATCATCATAGACACTCCCCTCTCAAAGTGTTCATAAATATGTACATAATATCACAATCATGCATAATTCACATATATTGCATTCAAGGGTCATATTGAATCAATACAGCTAGCATTTAATTCCAAGAAACATAGATACAACCATGACTCAAGTAGTCCATTCACTTCATGCATAATCTCACGTGATCATATTATAGGTCGTGTGGGTGAAGTCTTATTCACAATAGGGCTATTTACAACTCACATACATAATGGCTTCCTTCCTGAAGCCTTAACACCCTTAGTTTATTCCCCTTAGACTTTACTCCTTGAAGCCCTAAGAATCATCTTCATGTTACAAGCCTCACTCTAAAGCAATACCTCACATGATTATCAAGTATACCTAATTCTCAAGGTAACCTCACCACATGCCACATTATTGATCAATTATAGTCATATAGGGAAAATACAGACCCAATCTCAATACTACACAACCATGATCCATCATATAAGTCATAATCAAGTTAATTCATGTCTTGAAGCTTTACCCTTAAAGGATTCATGTCTAGGTGATCTAATCTAAGGCAATTCATCAAGAAGTTCATCATTCTTAGAAGGTTACATCTAAACCCACAATTTGCCTTTTTCATGACATAGCCCTAGGCCTCATCAATTCACCTTAGAATCTTAGGTTAATCAAAAATACATGTAGAATCATACATAGATCATGCAATTACATCATAATTAACTCACATCCAATCAATTGGACCAACTTGCCAAAAACCATCACATAATGTAAAGAAGAACCATAGCTAGGATTGAGGGTCTCATGGATTCTTGAAGGAGTTTAGTTAAAATCGTATAAAATCAATCATGCATTCATAAACAAACATAATTCAACCTTTAAAAGTAACTTTAAAAGGAATCCATGGAGTTGAGTTAAAACCCTAGCTAATTGGGTTTTCAAGATTTGAGATAAAAGCTTTTGAAAGGGCTCCTTGGGTGATAGATTCCCAAGGATGAAGAGCTCCCATTCCTTAGGTGTAGAATCCCATGAAAATCCATTGAAAAAGATGAAGTCTTGACCTTTGAAGCTTGAATCCTTCACCTCCAATGGAGGTTTCTAGAGAGAGAACTTTTGGAGAGGAGGAGATGTTTTGATTTTGGATTTTGAATTAATGAGTTGTAAATGTGTTTTAATACTTTAAAAATACTTAAAATATGTTAATAAACCCATAATAACCGTCCCCCAACTAAACTAACTCGAAAGGGAATTTACCAAACCAACCCCGACTTGGCCGAGCCTTAGGCAGCCTATAGGTGTGTTCCACGAAACCCCCATCCACAGACCGTGGATGGGGTCACGTCCCATACTGTGGGTTCATGGTTTGAGTCTGAAACATCACTCTTAGGACCTTGACCCACCGAGGCCATCCACGGGGTGTGGATGGACCTATGGGGCATAGGTCCCATCTGTGGGTTATCATTTTCTTGACACCTTTTTGGTTCTAGGCAGCCTTGGGGGTTTAGACTTTAGGGTCCCCCTCAAGGACCATTGGTTGGTCTTTGGGGGGTCATACATTGACGTTTAACCCCTAGACACCTAAAACTAAGCTTAGGAAGTCAATATACAACCTACAACCAAGCATCAACCTCAAAAGCTCACACGTACGGCTCTAGTTTCACCTACTAGTTTCCATTAGACTGTAGCTTGGTCTTACTAGATTTCCGGGTTGTTACAGGTCAAGCCCTCCAATACTATGACGACTAACCAATCTTCTTCTTCTTGTGCTACTAAGGTCCTAGCCACGAGGGTAGAATCTGATATCTGCAAACCCTACACTTATAGAAAATGTAGAAATATGGGTTAGCACAAAATGTACGAAGTATGAAGCCATGCAAGAAAATCCTTAAAGACATGCATAAAAGGGACATTTTGTTTGAAACCATGCTATATTCAAATTTTGAATATCATCTTTGAAATAGTTGGAGAATGTAGTTTATAAGACAAACCATGCACAATTCATCATAACATAAAGGATATCATCATAATCACAATCATAGTCTCCAACATAACATAATGCATACTTCAATCTTCTCAAGACATAATTCACATTCATAATTACATACCCAAAATCATGTCATCATAATAGAACTATGACATAAGAAACCCTAAGCCATACTTGTGTGATGCATAGATAGGATCCCATAATCCTATCTACACTAAGTATCACTTCTAGACCACCATGATCATGCATAACATAAGTTCATATATCTTCATAGCATAAGGAACCCACACCATAACCCATTTATAAGTCTACTTGTTCAATGTATAAGTGAAGTCTCATACCCCCACTCACACTAAGTAAAGCTCATTAAGAAGTCATAAGTATAGTTCATGTTCATAATTCATATAAATCATACCTTTAACTCATAATCATCATATCATAAGAGAGACATGCCATCCCCACTCTCAAAGTCTACTTGTGTAATGCATGAGTGAAGTCTCATACCTCCACTCATACTAAGTAGAACCTCTTGAGGAACCATAATACATAACTCATATTCTAATCATAATTCATATTCTGATCATATAGGGAAATAGCCTTAACCGACATAGACCATGTGAGCTACATGGAATCTGGTGTTCTACCCCCACACCAAAAACAGGTGTCCTACTTGCCTAAGGTAGAACACACATAATAGTTTTTAGGTGGATCCACTAGCTATATACCTATGTGGGCACATAGTTATGGGATAAGGAGATTGCTACTAGAAACCCGGACTACTAGCGTAAAAGGTTTCCATCTCATGAGATAAAATACATTGGGAAGCCGGACTTTCTAACGTAAAAGCTTCCATCTCATTTTCATATCCACTCGGTGCTAAGCATAATTCCCCTTAAAAGTCACATTAAGTCTTTACTTAAGGTCATGTTCATGAAATAATGCACTAGGCACTCAAACCAACGTAACATCATAATAGCTCATAGATTCATTAGGTGAGAATGTCCTTTCAACCTTAGAATTATCAATATGTGAGTAAATCTTTCACATCATAGTCATAGTGTTTCATGAGAATAGCCTTTCATTCAACACAACAAGATTATCATAGTCATAATAGTTCATGCTTAATAAAGTGTAAGGGTATCGGGAGGATTACATTTCAACAATACCACAATTACACAATAATCATAAGATCTTCACTTTCTAAGAGAATCATAAGCTTATACACAATTCTCATAAAGTGTACAAACCGTCATAACTTTGCCCTTCAAAGGCCATGAACCACAAGCAACACCTTAGTCACATCATAGTCATATTCATGCATAGGTGTGTGTGTGTGTGATTGTCCTTCCAATGACACAACAACAACATTATCATAATAGACACTTTATTCTCAAGTATTCATAAACATGCACCTAATATCATTATCATGCACACACCTCATATCTTGCATTCAAGGGTCATATTGAGTCAACACACCTAGAATTCATTATAGGTCATGTGGATGAAGTCTTTTCACAATAGGGCCATATACAACTCAACATACATAATGGCTTCCTTCTTAAAGCATTAACACCTTAGTTTATTCATTTTAGCTTTTAATCTTAAAGCCTTAGGAGTAATCCTCATGTTACCATCCTTACTCTCAAGAAATGCCTCACATGATCCTCATGTATACCTAATTTTCAAGGTAACCTAACCACATACCTCATTCTTGATCAATTATAGTCATATAGGAAACATATAAACTCAATCTCAACACTACACAACCATGATCCATCAGACAAGCCCTTAATCAATTAGTTCATGTCCCCAAGATTTACTCATAAACAATTCATGTCTAGGTGATCTAATCTAAGGCAATTCATAAAGAAGTTCATCAACCTTAGAAGGTCACATCTAAACCCTCAATTTGCCTGTTTCATGACATAACCTTAGACTATATCAATTTCATTATAGGATCTTAGATTAATCAAGTATACATGTAGAATTATATTGAAATCATACAATCACATCGTAATCTACTCACATCCAATCAATTGGACAAACTTGCAACAACATTCATAATATAGAGAAAAATCATAGCTAGAATTGGGGAACTCATGGATTTTTGAAGAATTCAAGTTAAAATCATGTAAAATCAGTAATTCATTCATAAACAAACATAATTCAACCTTTAAGGGAAAATTTTAAAGGAATCCATGGGGTTGAGTTGAAACCCTAGCTAAGGGTTGAGTTGAAACCCTAGCTATTTGGGTTTTCTAGATTTGATATAAAAGCTTTTGAAGGGGCTCCTTGGGTGATGGCTACCCAATGATGAAAACTCCCATACCTTAGGTGTATAATCCAACCAAATTGGTATTGAAAATCTCCCTTCTTCAAGCTCTACTTGATCTCTTTCTTTGTTCTTCAATGGAGGTTTCTAGAGAGAAGATTTTTGGAGAGGAATGTGGTTATGATTTGGGGTCTTGAGATATAATGAGTTAATAGGGTGTTTAATGACTTAAAATATTTTATATATATGTATAAATTCTATATTAAACAACCCCTACTTAATACTAATTAAAAACAAATTACCTAAATGACCCCTTGATTGGCTGAGTTGGGCAGTTTCTACAGGTGTCATCCACGCCCATGGACCTACGGACCGTGGGTGCATTGACGCCCTGTCCTGCAGGTCTATGGATGGTGGCTGCAACTCCTCACCTTGGGACCTGACCCACAACTCCCACCTACGGGGGATGGGTCCACCTACTGGCTGTAGGTGTCATCCGTAGGTGGCCCCAAGTGACAGTTGTTTGTCAAATGGGGCAGCCTTAGGGTTAGGCTTTAGGGTCCCGCTCAAAGACCCTTGGTTGGTCCTTGGGGGGTCTTACCTTGACGTTTAACCCCTATAAACCTCATTCTAAGCTCGAGAAATCAATATACAACCTAGAATCCCACATCAACTCAAAAGCAAAATTGTTAGGCTCTAGTTTCACCTACCAGTTTCTGTTAGGCTATCTTGGTCTTACTAGTTTTCCGAGTTGTTACATCTTGTCATTACCTCCATAACACACATTCAAACATAGGATTTGTGAAGATTAGTTGTAATTGAATGCACTTTGAATCAAATTTCAAAAACTATCCTAGGACTCGCCTAACGGGAAGGCGGATGGCCAAATAGGATCGGTGAGCTCCCCTAATTAGACAGTAGCAAATATCTTAGGATTCAAGCATAAAAGTCGAAGTCAATTCCAACTCGGCGAATCGCTAAGTCGGTTTCGGTGAGCTAAGATAAGTCTGCCAAAAATGACAATGCAAATTGAAAAGATATGGGCATCAAGGGTGATGTCCTCTCCCACTTGGTGATTCGCCAAGTGGGTTCGGCAGACTAAGACAAGTCCGCCGAATGGGATAGTACTCAAGGGCATATATATGTTAAAGAATGTGAACTAGGGCATATTCAAGGATTCTCTAACCTACTTGGCAAGTTAAGACAAGTCCGCTGAACAAGAAGTGCTCAACCTAGTGCCCAATTTTTATAGTTAACCCAACATATACAACAAATACATGTTCCACCCATCATTACAACCCACATATATGTTTATCTACCCATTTGTACTCAGACTTCTCCAGATATTGTTAAGTATTGGCCAAATTGATGATTTGCCCTGAAGAAATTAGTCACCATCTCTATCATTGGGCAAAATCATGTAATTGGGTCAATACAGGGTTAATCAAACTTCACCCACATCAAGTTAGACTCAGACCCAACATATTTATCAGTTTCATGGTACTTCTCGACTAGCTCTTTGCTTAAACTCAATTATAGAGTAGGCACATTGTCTTCTCTAGTGTGTCATGCTCGGTTAACCTTAGTCATATCATCTAGCAACAAAACAACCACATCATACGGTTGTCTCATTAATTCACCTTGGACTAACTGATCAGTCACACCTTTATTGACTGAATCAAGGTTGCGATAAGAGTGTTGCTTTAGCAAATTGTCTGAAACGCCATGGGTTGGACATTGCAAAAGAAACTTCTTGAACCCCAGTCACGTCTCATGTAGAGGCTCACCTCCAATACGCTTGAAATTTTTCATCTGGGTTCAAAGTTTAACAATCTTCGAGGGTGAAAAGAATAACTCCAAGAAGGCATCATTTAGATCTTCCCACGAAATGAGAATCATTTGGGAATTTTTCCAACCATTGTGTAGCCTCTCCCATTAAAGAGAACGTGAATAACCTCAACCTTAAGAACTCTTGAGAAATATTCTTGAACACAAAGGGTCCAAATACCTCCATAAAATTCCTAATGTGCTCATGGGTATCTTCATGAGCTAGTGCCTTGAAATTTCCTTTCATCTAGAGCAATTGTATCAGTGTTCCAGTTATGTGAAACACAGCCCTCCCAGTTGTAAGGAGGTATCCAGATTGCTCCTGTGGTTTGAATTACATTCATGTGCATATCATTCAAATCACCAACGTTGTCTTTTTGACTAAATTGACTATCATTGTCACTTCCATGGTCACTCATTATGTAAAACGTTCAAATTAGAAAATGACAAAACCAAACAATAATCTACTACAACTAAACAAAATTAAAATCTAATTTCTCAATTAGAATTTTCAATCACCATTCCCCGGCAGTGGCGCCATTTCTGGTAACACTAAAATATTCTCTTTAAAACCAATTTAAAGGGACAGTGGTCGTAGTCAACAAAAAATCCAGTGAAGAGTGGGAGTGGAATCCCACAAGGAATGGTATATCGTACAGACTTCCTATCAAGATATTTAGATTTTAAGATCACTCATTTGCAATGGTAAATACAAGTGGGTGGATGAGTCCACCAATTAGTTAAAAAATCTTAGGTTATCAATTATCACAATAAAAGTAAAATATCAAAGAATTCAAGAGTTAACAATCAATCTAGGGGTGCGGGGATTGGAAATTGATGTCACATAGCGGTAGTTGTGCTACTCTATAGTGATGAACATTCATGAATAGGCTAAGTCATATTCATTGATACTAATCATCTTTTGATCTCAAAGCATCTATGCATAGAATCTCCTTTCGATCTCATCTAATTGAAAATCTAAACAACTCAATACCGTACTCTATTCTCTCATTTCAAAATAGAGCTAATAGATTTGAACCATAACCTCTATTTTCAACCAAGTTACAAACATCACACTTAACTTTCTAGTATTGGACTAATTACCCACTGCAATCAATCTATTTCGAGCATCAACCAATGATCGGAAGTAGGAATTAAGTTTGCAACCTTAACCCATAAATTAAATACATGCTAATAAGAAAAAAATCATGTATGAAAAGCAGCAAAACAAAGCATAGCACAATATCCATTATATTAAATGAGCATTCAACCCCATAATTGAACCCCTAAATCTTGGGATTTTAGCCACCCATCAAAAAAGTAAAGAGATTATAGTTTCCATGAAAGCAAGTCATGGGTAGCATGAAATTAATCAATTTCAAGTAAACCCACTTTGGATTCAACTTCAATTTGTAAACTGCAAGCACAAAAGTTGAGAAACCCCAAAAAGCTAGAAAATGTTCTCTCTCTAAACTCTATTTTTTGAACTCAATACACAACTCTCATATGATATAATATGATTTCCCTCTCCTTTGGGCTATTTGTAATTTCCCAAAATAAGGTCAAAAGCCAAAAATGTGACTCAATCGGTGACATTATTTCGGCTCGCTGAGCTCAGTTGGTGAATTACCTTTGCTCCTCAGCTCGCCTTTTATTGCTCTAGGCTTCAGGTGTTTGAACCTCAGTTGCAAAAATCATTTGAGTCAGCCTTTCACATTCCAAAAAAAAATTGAGTACCACCATGGTTAGTCTTTCGAGCGAGTATTCAATCTTTCTTTTCACACTGTCATTTTGGTGATGTTTAGCAAGGCCTCCTTTCTCATTCGGCGTGTCGCCTTATCTAATAGAGTTGTCCAACCCTATTTAATAAACATAAGTGCTATGCATTGTCAATTTGGGCGAGGCCGTGCTCATTAGGTGATATATCATTCTTGTTCGGTGATCAATAATGTATAGTTTGCACATCTTTTTGTATTTTTGGTCATTCTTTTAAACATTACTCCTTGCCTTTTCCATTTTCCTTCATTGCTGCAAATCATCATCATTTTATTAAAATATGAAAAAATTAGGCATGGAGGATCATGAGTGGTAGATTTGCACTCATTAAAGGTCCATTTAGCTGAATAATTAGTGTCCTCAATGCCTAACTTTGTCCTTTTCTAATAAAATGTTGATGATTTGCAGCTTTGAAGGAAATTGGACAAGGCAAGGACTGATGTTTGAAAGAATGGCCAAAAAAAAAGTGCAAAGTTAACATTGTTGATTGCCTAACATGAAGGGTGGATCACCAACTAAGCATGGCCTTGCCCAAATTGACATTGCATAGCAGTTGTGTCTACAAAAGAAGGTCAGCGAACTCTAGTTGAAAAGACGATGCACTGAGTTAAAATGACGATCCTACTACACTTCGCCCAAAGTGACACTGTTCAAGGAAAAGATTTAATGCTCAAAAGGCAGACTATGAAGGTGTTCGGCAATTTGCCAAAAGTGAAAGGTTGACTCAATCGAGTTCGCCAAATGAGGTTCAAACACCTGAAGCCTAGAGAATCAGAAGGCGAGTTGAGGAGCGAGGGGCGATTCAACGAGTGAGTTTGGAAAGACCGACTTATGTCACCGAGTTGGTTATAAAGTGGATTTTTGTCCAAATTTATTTTTTTGGTAAATAAAAAAAATTAATTCCAAAGTAAGCATTTGAGTACATGTTCAATAGGCCTGAGAGCTAGACAAATGCCCCAGCACTTTTCAGGTCACTACATAACTACTATCTATCCCCAACAGTTACAAGTCATATTCTGCAACATTTGTTGTCTAGGTGGGGTAGTAATTATGATTGTACAACCACCTTTCCACCAGTTCGTATGAGCTTCTCCTTGTATGCACCTCTTGTATGATCAACTTGATAATATTTTCTACTAATTGTTGTTTAAGTTGGAAAATTCGCAGGTTTCTTTCCCTCCATATGTGATGGAGTACTGCACTTAAGGATGATATGTATATCTCATCTCTAGATCTCCTACCCTTTGCATGTGTACCTGCCCATGCTAATTCAAACTCCCAGTTTTTGGGTGTTCTGATTACCCCATTCCATTGCAATACCTTGAACCATATTTGAGAAGATATAAGGTAGGAGAAGAACAAATGAGAATGACTCTCTGTAGCAGCACCACTGATAACAACATGGATAGCATGGATCGTGTAAAAGCATTAGAGGAGCTTGATGGACACAAAATCAAGAAGTACAATGTGTGGAAGGTCCATCTAAGTGAAGAGAAAGAAGAAAGAGGCCATTTGTGCAAATGGTCATCTCATAATTTCAAGAATTCACAAAAGAAGACAACCAAACAAGGTCCTTACCTCATTAAGGGTAAAATTGTCAAAGAAGTGTCTTCTTTACTTTATTTTCAAGAATTCACAAAAGAAGACAACCAAACAAGGCCCTTACCTCATTAAGGGTAAAATTGTCAAATAAGTGTCTTTTGATTTTTATTAGTATAAATAGTAGTCTCTTTTATTTTGGAAGACTCAGACTATATGGATTTTGAATGTGAAATGAACAAACTCTTTGAAGAGTGTAGTTTAAGGGTGGAATCCCTTTAGGATAGCCTAGCTTAGTGTAGTAATCTAGATTAGTGATGGGTGGATTCTCTGATTTAGGACTTCTTTAACCTTGATTTCACTTGAGATTGCTCATTTGTGGTTTTCAATTTGAGTTGTTTCTTTTCGAATTCAAGTTTCTCTTCTTCCTTGGTTGATTGTTTATTCAATTGCCTTTCTTTCTTCTCTTCTCATCTCTTATTTCTCATCTATCTTATTTTTGTGTTGTTTCATTCCGCATTTGATTTCAATTGGTTTTATCTCCAATTGGAACCCTTATCAACCACACAGACGGCATGTATGATCCACATTCATTCCCCACTTGGCCAGTCGGTCTCGAGTATATAGTTTCCTATGCGCAGCCAATCTAAGAATGAATATCCATCGAGGAGCCCCTAAATTATTACACACCAATTTCCTCCACTCAACCTTCTGAAAATTACTTCTAATCATAAGATAGACTTGCTTGGTTGAGAATTCTTTTAAGATGTATAAATCATTCATATTATGTCCTGCGTTCAGTAGATACTTTTAAGCTTTTAGGATCCTTTGCACAATCCAAGATGCTTGCTTAGGAATATCAACAAATAGGTCTACATTTTTTCCATAGTAACACTGAATCTTTTTCTCCCAAAGCTCAGCTTTCTTGTGGTTGAGGTTCGAAAGAAGCTTAATCATAGTTGCCTTATTCCAGGAACTGATATCCAAAATATTGAGTCCACCTTCTGCCTTAGGTTGAAAAAGTTTGTTCCATGCCATAAGTGCTTTTTTGATAGTTTTGCCCCACCAGTCCACAAAAAAGTTCTGCAAGTAGCCTCAATTATCTTCACCGCTGTCTTTAGTAGTACAAAAATTTGTGCCCAAAACACCTGGATGGAGAAAGGATAGACCTGGTCAATTGCGTTCCTGCATATGGAAGCAATTTAGATGTCCAAGACTTTATTCTCCCTAGGATCTTCTCAATAAGAGGTTGACATTAGACAATTGACACTCTTTTGGTGCTCAGGGGTACTCTCATGTATCTTATCGGCAATTCACCTTTTGTAATGCCTAGGACATTCATTATCTCTTGTTGTATTTCAGTTAAGACTCATCCACAATACACTAAACTTTTAAAAAGATTTGCAATGAGACCAGAAGCTTTAGAGAAACATTGGAATTTATCAAACGAGTATTGGATAGACATAGTATCTCCTCTGCAAAATAGAAGTAAATCATCAGCAAATCAAAGTTGTATGAGATGCAGCTTAGCACATTTTGGGTGATAGTTGAAATTTGGGTTTTCTTCCAACTTCTTCATTAGTCTACTCAAATACTCCATAGATAACACAAATAAAAAGGGAGAAAGGGGATCACTTTGTCTAAGACCTTTCTTAGCTGCAAAAGAGGTTGATGGGTTACCATTAATGATAATAGAAAAAGAGACCGTTTGCACACATGTAATAACCCATCTAACAAATATAGTAGGAAATTTTAGACTGAGTAAGATGTCTTCTAGAAAAGGTCATTCAACAGAATCATATGCTTTTTGCATGTCAATCTTGAGCATGCACCTAGGGGAAATTCCCTTCCCACTATAACCCTTCAGTGATTCGTGACTTAGTAAGATGTTATTAGTAATAACTCTACCTGGCACAAAGGCAGACAGTCCAGTATCAACCAAGTTGTCAATTACACCCTGTAATCGCTTAGTTAGCACCTTGGAGGTCAATTTGTAGACAATGTACAACATGAGATTGGTCAGAATTCCTTTATAGAAGGAGATTGTACCATAGGCACCAATGTGACAGTGGTGTAGTTGATTGCATTGTACATCCATGAGGCTTGAAAGAACTGAAGCACAGCTTCTGAAATCTCATCTCTAATAATCGGCCACGTTTTCTTGAAGAAATATGCATTAAAACCATCATATCTAGGGGCTTTTAGATCAGCAATATCTTTTAGAGACACTAAGATCTCATCTCGTGTGACCGGGGAAATCAAGTGAAGTTATTGTTGTCTATTCATAATAGGCCTTGCAGCCATAATAGACAGGTCAATTACTGGTAGTTGATCTGCACAAGTACCTAACAACTTCTTATAGAAATTAGTTGCCTCTCCCTCAATGCCTTCTATGGTTTGAATTGTTACCCCTTGTTCTGAGACTACCACTTCACATGCTTGGAAAAAATAAGAATTGGTATCATCTAATTTTAACCACTGTACCCTAGACTTGTCGAAGGATATTCTCCTCCACCAAGGTCCATTTTTTCAGAGCTTGCTTCACATGCTTCTCTTGTATGTACAACTCTTGATCAGGATAGCAGTCTCTCTACTGTTCTTGAATCTCTTCCAAATGTTTTCTAGATTCAAGTATTCTTTGCTCCACTTTAGAATATTCCTTGTTATTTAACTATTTCATAGCAACTTTCATTTGATTTAACTTGTGCCATACCATCACCATGTAAGTGCCTTGTACAGGTTTGGCCCATTCACTTTGCACAATGTCCATAAATTCTTTGTGTTGACTCAGGTGATTAAGAAACCTAAAGGGTCTGGCGTGCTTCCCTTTTCTCTCTTTAATTGTGACATAAAGAAGGGCATGATCAGAGTAGTGTGGGACTTTTGCATCAACTTGAAGATGTGGCCACAGAGTCATCCAAGAAGGGTTCACAATGGCTCTATCAATTTTGTTATGAACATGCGAATTTTTCTAGGTATAGAACCTTCCAGCAGTCTTAAGCAACGACAATCCAGTATTACTCAGTAGGTTCCCAACATCCTTCACCTCAGCATCCTGGATTTGGCTCCCCAACATATCGTCTAGACTTAGAACAATGTTGAAATCACCCATTATCAACCATGGTTGTTGAATGGTGGGTTCCATTCCTTCTAGTGATTGCCACATGTCAATCCTATCCTGGATGGTATGAAGTCCATAGACTGGAGTGAACATAAAATCTATATCCCTGTTTCTTTGATGAATAGAACAGTGCACCAGTTGATGGCTAAAATTCAGCACAACCAAGTCAACCTTAGTGTGGTCCCACACTATCCAGATTCTGCCCTTTTCATTTGATCCATAGTTCCCATAACAGCTCCATTGGGGAAAGACTTTCTTCGCTATATCAGGAGCCTTTTGTTTTGTGACGCTAACTCTACTATGTTCGCCTTCTTTTTTACTCAAGGCAGCTCTTTGTTCTTGAACTTTTTATTGAAGCCCCTTACATTCGAAGAGGCAACTATCATTGAGTTATCGGTAAGGGTGGATCAGGAGGCTTGCCCCTTCCCTATCTACTATTCTGCCCCCTTTCTACCATGTCCATTGTAGCTTGAAGTACCTGCTGGAAAGTAGTCTACTGCAGTGGACTAAAGCAATTATTAAATTCACCTTGGTCTCCCTCTTGGATTGTTCCAACAAGTTGTTTACCGGTAGACTTCCCCTTTACTTGTTTCCATCAGCATCATTCACTATATGGGTTACAACCTCAGGTCGTGCTTTAGTCCCAATAGCTGGGTGATCTTGTTTATTTATCCACATCTGTTGGTTTTGCTTACTCCCATTTTTTGTTTGCTTTGGTTGGTTCTGTTTATGTGGTTTACCATTGCAAATATGTCCAATTTGGAAGCAAGATGGACAGTATTGCGGCCACCATTCATACTCAATAGCTTGATCAAACACATCCCCACTTGAGTCTACTACTTTGATAGTCTGGGCCAAAGGACAGTGATGTCTATTTCAATCAATATGCGAGCATAAGATATTCTCTCCATTATTGAGGTGCATTTATCATAGCATAGGTGTGTGACCAATCAACTAGAAATTCTACTCAATGAGTTTAGGCTCCAACAATTCAAGGGAAAGTTTGGGAACATTACCCATAGTGGAATTGTTTTGAGAATTTCCTCGCTAAAGTTGAATTGTGGACTCCAAGGTATAGTAATGATAGGTTTATTCCCCATTATATGAGGGCCAGACATTAGAACTACATCTCTCTCATCAATGCTTACAAACTTTATCACGAAGTATCCATCATTGTGATAGTAGATGGGAGGTTTGTTTATGAATGTCCACTATCTGAGAAACCTAGAAACAGCTCCTAAGGATGGGGAGTCTCCCACGACGTAGAGTATCAATGCATTCTTCCATAATTCAGTCTCCATGTCAATTTCCACCTTATCCAGTTGTACCAATTTGATCCCATTTTTTACTATAGGTGTTATATAGTTAATATTCAAACCCTTGCCAGCTAATTTAGTACTTGCAAAAAGAGTAGTCCAATTCTTGCATTGTGGTAGGTCTGGGATAGGTAGTAGCTTGTGTTCAATGGATGACATCTCAGGTTTTGCCGTTAGGTTTGTGACTTCTTTGCAACTATTTGCACTCCTAGAAACCTTTGTTTCTGAATGCTCGGACCTGTGTTTTGTGATATAGTAGCAGCAATTCTGATGAGTCTAAGATTTGTACTCATTTAGGGCTTTGTTTAGATAGTATAAGTGTCCTCAAATGCCTATTTTATGCTCTAAATTGATGTTAAAGTGTTGATTTACAGCTATGAAGGCTAAGGAGCAAGGCAGACATGACCGGACCAAAAGGGACTAAAGAGCTGAAAAAGTGGAGAAAAGCAATCCTGGTGATCGCCAAGACCACTCGGCAAACTGCCAAATAGCTCTCCAGACCGCCTAAAGTTTCAATGTGCCAGCCCTGAGGGAAGAAACCAAGTCGGCGACAGAAATGGGCAGTCGGAAGATCAACGATCGGTTCCGCGATAACAAAATGGATCGCCCAAAGTTACAGGACTTGGGGATACTGAGAACTAATTCAAAATGGCGATGGAAGTGAGCAAAGGTTGGATCGCTGAACCACTCGGCGATCCCGACTTACCTCGCTTAATGTCTTTTCAGGACAAATTTTGGGCAACTATAAATTGAATTTTGAACTGAGAATTTAATGTCTTGCAATCTTGTTATCATTAAGAAAAGTTTTTCTTTTTAGTTTTAGAGTTCCATTGTAAGATTTTGAAGCTTTTTGGAGGCTCAAACTTGAAGATTTGCAAGTGGGTTTGAAAATTTCTTCAATTTGGACTACTGTAAAGACTTGGGAACATTTGCCTAGATCATGGTTGAACACCCCAAAAATTAGTAGGCTAAACTAGAGCTTAACATGAGGGTTAGAGTCAATAGTGTACCTCTCCATACTTAGAAATATAGAGTTTCGTGTTATAATGTCAAGCTACAACCCCCAATGACCAACCATGGGTCCTTGAGGAAGACCCTAGAAAAGTGGTTGGGTAGTGACCCACGAAGGGGACCCATGCCCCGTAGGTCAACCTGTGCCCGTGGATGAGGGGTCCGTGGGTCAGGCCTGAAAATCTAGCCCCAGAACCCAACCCACACTTCACCAGCATGGGTCGTGGGTCCAACCACAGTCCGTCTGGGGTGGGTCGTGGATGGCCACTTGGAGTCTGATTTGGAGGGTTAAGTTAGTGGTAGTTTAGGGTTTTCCGGTTTTAATTAATGTTAAGTGGCGTCATTTTAGCCTGAATTAAACCACCTATAAAAGGATTTTAGACCCCTAAACTATGTCATCCAAATCATTATTTCTAAATTCCCAAAAGAACTCATCCTCTCCAAAAACTCTCTCACTAAAACTTCAAGGAAGATTAAGAAGGAAATTGGAACTAGGGTTTGAAGGAGCAAGTTTTTCTACTCAAATTCGTTGGAGATTCATAGCTAAGGTATGGTAGTCCTTCATCCATGGATAGTCTTCATCAATGGAGTCCCTCTAAGTTCAATTTCGAAACTAGTAATTCCCCAAAAGCTAAGGTTTGACTCCAAACTCATGGATTCCTTTCAAAATCATTTATAATGATTGAATTACTTTGTATTATGATAGAATTGATGTTTTATTATTATTTTCTATTGAATTCCCCCAAGAATCCATGAATTCCCTTAAATTCCCAATTATGATCTTGAGATGTGGGTTTGTGGATGATAGAAGGATATTATGGGATTATGCTTGTAGTAATTGAGTTATTTGAATAATGTTATTATCCATGTCTAATGTAGTAATTCTAGATATGTTGATTGAATGTGATCTTTGGTCCTTGAAGGTAAAAGTATAAGAAGTATGCATGATTATGAGATTTATGTATATGCTTCAAGAACACTTTGAGAGTAAGGTGGTTATGATTATAATCTTGTGTGTGTTGTTGAAAGGTTATTCTCATCTACATACCTATGTATGAATATGATATGATGTGAAAGGGTTTCCCACAATTTGATGATTCTAAGGTTGAAAGGCTATTCTCACCTATTGAATTTATGAGCTATCTTATGAATTATGTTGGATTGAGTGACAAGACATTCTTCCATAAATCTGAACTTAAGTCAAGACTTAACATGTAATATGTGGGAAGTAATGCTTAGCATAGAGTGGATGTTGAATATGAGATAGAAGCTTTTACACTAGTTGAGTCCGGCTTCCCAGTGGGACCTTTTATACTAGTTGAGTCCAGGTTCCCAAAGTATGTATTTCAAGAGATATGGAGAGCTTCTACCTTAGTTGAGTCCGGGTTTCTAGTAGCAATCTCCTTATCCAATAAACTATGTGCCCTCATAGGTATTTAGCTAGTGGATCCACCTAAGCTAAGAGTATGGTTCTACCTTAGGCAAGTAGGACAACCCATATTCGGTGTGGGGTACACACCGAATTCCATGTTAAGCTCACATGGTCTATGTCGGTTAAAGCTAATCCCACTATGACAACGATATGAACAAGAATATGAATTATGAACTATGGTTACTCAAGAAGCTTTACTTAGAATGGGTGGGATTATGGGATCTTATTCATGCATTGTACAAGTATGCTTTGAGGGTACTTATGGTATGGTTCTCTTATGTTATAATAATCTATATGTTGAATATGCTTATGACATTCTTTTCCACTATCTCCACAATGATGCTTTAACTTAGTAAATTGCATGGATTCAACTAAAACGTCCATTTTATCATGTTTTCAAGGGTTTTATGCATGACTATCATACTTAGTGCATTTTTGTACTAACCAGTATTTTCCTACATTTTCCCCAAGTGTAGGGTCTGGTTTTCAAGGTGGTCATCATTGTGGCTAAAGCTTTGATTCGCTCATATCTCCTAACTTCTTGGTGAGTCCTCAAGATTCGAGGACGGATGTTTTCACTTAGTAGATTCTTTTCTTGTATTTTCTTTTTCGGATTATGTTTTTATGGGTTGTGTCCCTATTTGATTCAAACATGGTATTCCTCTCGAGTGGGAAATATATTTTGGTATTGACATTCTTCCGGATACACAACCTACCTCTATTCCTTCTTATAGAAAAATGGCTCCGGCGAAGTTAAAGTAGTTGAAAGAGAAACTAAAGGATTTGCTAGACAAGGGTTTTATCCGACCGATTATCTCTCCATGGGGTGGTCCTATGTTGTTTGTTAGAAAGAAAGATGGGTCCCTTAGAATGTGCATTGATTATCGTCAATTGAATAAAGTGACCATCAAGAACAAATATCTTCTTCCAAGAATTGATGATTTGTTTGACCAACTTCAAGGGGATAGCTATTTGTCTAAACTTTATCTTCGTTCGGGTTATCACCAATTGAGGTGAGAGGGGAAGATATCCCAAAGACGGCTTTCCAAACTCGGTATAGTGATTATGAATTCCTTGTGATGCCGTTTGGTTTGACCAATGCTCCGGCGGCGTTCATGGACTTAATGAATAGAGTGTTTAGGCAATACGTAGACATGTTGGTGATTGTGTTTATGAACGATATTTTGATCTATCTAAGGAGTGAGAAGGATCATGTGCACCATTTGAGAATTGTTTTGCATGTTTTTAAGGACCAACACTTTCTGCAAAATTTAGCAAGTGTGAATTTTAGTTAAGGTTGGTAGCATTCCTTGGTCATATTGTGTCAAGCAAGGGTATTGAGGTAGATCCTAAGAAGACGGATGTGGTCAAAAGTTGACCTAGACCTCTAACCCCTTCCAACATTAGAAGGTTTTGGGGTCTGAACGGTTACTATAGAAGGTTTGTTGAGGGATTTTCTTCCATTGTTTCTCCTTTGACGGCTTTGACTCAAAAGAACGCTAGGTTTGTATGGTCGGAAGCTTGTGAGAAAAGTTTCCAAGAGTTGAAAGATAGACTTACTTCCGCTCCGCTGTTGACCTTACCGGAGGGTACGGATGGTTTTGTGGTGTATTGTGATGCCTCTAGACTGGGGTTGGGATGTGTGCTCCTGCAAAACGATAAAGTGATTCCCTATGCTTGAAGGCAACTTAAAGTCCATGAGAAGAATTATCCTACCCATGACCTTGAATTGTTGGCGGTTGTATTTGCCTTTAAAATATGGAGGCATTATTTGTATGGGACCATGTGGATGTTTTCACCGATCATAAAAATCTCCAATATGTGTTTAGTCAAAAGGACTTGAATCTTCAACAAAGAAAGTGGTTAGAATTGTTGAAGGATTATGACATGAGGGCCCTTTACCACCCCGGCAAACCTAATGTGGTAGCAGATGCACTTAGTAGATTGTCCATGGGTAGTGTGGCTCATGTAGAGGATGAAAAGAAAAAAATGGGTCGTGATGTGCATGGGTTGGCCCGACTAAGTGCTCAACTAGTGGATTCCACCAAGGGTGGTGTCATGGTTGATAATGGTTAAGAATCATCCTTTGTGATGGATGTGAAGTCTAAGAAAGGCCTTGATCCTATATTAGTTGAGTTGAAAGATTCGATACTCAAGAACTCCGTTGAGGCTTTCTCCCAAGGGGGAGATGGGGTGCGTGGTACCAAGGTCGGTTATGTGTTCCGGATGTTGATGGTTTAAGGGAAAACATTTTAGAGGAAGCTCATAGTTCTCGGTATTTTATTCATCCGGGAGCCACCAAGATGTACCGTGATCTACGAGAAGTCTATTGGTGGAATGGTTGAAGAAAGATATTGCGGGATTTGTGCCCAAATGTCCGAATTGTCAACAAGTTAAGGTTGAGCATCAAAGGCCGTGAGGCTTATCTCAAGATATAGGTATTCCCACTTAGAAGTGGGAAGATGTTTATATGGACTGTGGTGTGGGTTTTCCTCGCACTCGAAGGCAACATGATTCTATTTGGGTCATTATAGATCGGATGACAAAATCAGGCCACTTTATTCCCGTCAGGTTTCTTTTTCGGCGGAAGACTATGCCAAGTAGTTTATAAGAGAGATAGTGAAGTTGCATGGGGTTCCTTTAGCTATTATTTCGGATCGGGGTACTCAATTTACTTTGCACTTTTGGAAGTCATTCCAAAAAGGGCTTGGTACTAAGGTTAAGCTTAGCACGACTTTTCATACCCAAACCGATGGGCAAGCAGAGAGTACCCCCCAAACATTAGAAGATATGTTGAGGGCATGTGTTATAGACTTCAAGGGTAATTTGGATAACCATTTGCCATTAATAGATTTTGCCTACAACAATAGCTATCACTCAAGTATCGGTAAGCACACCTCATCCAAGTCTAGGAGTTCAACGATCGTAAATCAGTATAAAACTCAACCAAATGAGTTAGGGTCGAATCTCACAGGGAGCGGTACGTATTTCAAATTCAATTGGGAAGTATAAATGTGGTCAAATCAGTCATAGGAATAAAAATTATCGAATAAAGACATCATTCAAATCAATGGGTGACACAAATGTCAAATGGGGGTTTTGGTTTTGAAGATCAACTACAAACAGCAGTCACAAACAACAAGAATTAACAATAATGAGATGGATTCTTGGGATGTGATCGATTATAGGCTAATATAGACATATGGGTAATTGCAACTATTAGTAAATAGCTAGATATTAGTGAGTAGGCTAAGCTATAACAATTTACCCCAAATCAAGTGATTTATGTCAAATATCAACAAGCATGAAAAATAAGAGCAGCCCATACCTTAATTTATTCACTCTCTCGAGCTGAATGTGTGGGATTGGGTTTAAGCTTCACTCTCTTGAGCTGAACCCAGGTCAACCCAATACCCACAAACCATCAATCAAAAACCTTAGTTCTAAAACCTCTCTCTTGACCAAGCTAAGAACACAAGGGAAGAACTGCATTTGCAACTACAATTCTTAAATTAAACCACAATTAATGCTTAAACTCACTTTTAAATAGCATTTAAACTAACAATTAGCAATATCCAAATGCTAAATCAGCCTATAATCACATGATCACACCCTAAGAATTGGGGTTTTAGCTAGACATCATAAAAAGGTAAAAACATTTACCAAATTGATTATCCATAAATTGGTTAAGAGTGATTTCTTCAATCCCTCAAAGCTAAAGAAAATTCTAAGAGTTCTGATAAAAAAAATACTAAAAAAATAATAATATCCAAGATTGTACGCTCTATACTAACTAAAATGTTCAAAATGTATTTAGAGTCGCCGAAAATAAGCTACGAAAGCCCCTTCGGTGAAATAAGTCGGGCTCGGTGAGCCGCCCTTTGGTCTTTTCCATTGCCCTTTCGCCTTGGCATTCAGCATCCTCAAGGTCTATAACTTTGAGCGATCTATCTTAGCTTCGCAAATCGCCCTTCAGAGCTTGTGACACTGGAACTTTAGGCAGTCATCGGAGCCACTCAGCGACATGCCGAGTACTCTTGCGATTCTGAGGCTTGCCCTACTTCATTTCTTCAGCTTGTTTTGTTCCTTTTTGCCTGTTAGTATCCTTGCTTTGTTCCTTCATCCATATACCTGAAAATCAAGGATTTAACATCAGTTATTGGCACAAATTAAGCATTTGAGGACACTAAATCTATGTAAACAAAGCCCTAAATGAGTCCAAATCCAAGACTCATCAACACCCCAACTTAAACTTTTGCTTGTCCTCAAGTAAAACTCAAGTTCAACAGCTCAAAAAGGATGTCTCAAACAGTGCTACAAAAGACTCAATCATGAATACACACAACAAGACTCAACTTACTCATGCAAAAAAGAATTGTGCACTCAAAGATTCAAGTTGTGACTCACCATTATCAATAATGTTCAAGTTCACAATACTTGCTTCAAATGTAAGTTCAAGCTCAACAAAGGTACTCAAAATGCCCTCACAACAAAGATGATTCCATATTCCCACCCTATTCTTCAACAATTTAAAGTTCCGGAATCACATACGACTCTCACACTCACAAAGATGAACACATGCATGACTTCACCCATAGGTTTGCCCTTATTTTCCAATCCACATTTGTTTCAGCTTACTCAAGATCAAAAAGGTATTTTCAAGGCTTGTAACGGGGCTGAGTGTATATGGTCATTTAGGCTCAGTGGTTACTACCCTTATGAAATGTGGTATGAACATCAGTTTTCTTTCTTTTCTTCAATATTTGAATCATGCTCAAAATTCACCTCATTATTCAACTTCCAATGGAATACCGGACACCCCATTTCTTTTGCAACTTTCACAACTTTTTCATTCTTTTTCTTTTGCTTTTTCTTTCTCTCTTTTTTTATATGGAGGGGTTCCATCTTTTTCAAGACCATTGCTAACAAGGGTGATTTTTTATACTTATTGATTTACCTTCTCTTTTCACCACACCCCCAACTTAGCCTTTTGGCCTAAGTTGGCTATTCAAACAAACCACACTTCATGAGAGTTATGGGTGAATGGATCAAGAGGGATCACAATTGTTCAAGTTTCTTCCAAGAAAAGGATAAGTCTCAAATGGGTTCAAGCAAGGTTCACACACATCAGAAGGTTGGCCACAAAAAGAGGTATATTGTCAAATTGTTTCACTCCTCAAAATTGTTGCCTAAGATCATTTCAAGAGCTTGCATCACTTATTCAACCGGACCAACAGGGAAAATTCTAGGTGTCATCACACAAGGTTCACGGTAAGCTCATCACACAAGGCATTGGTACCGATATCAAACGAGACTCATTTAAGATAGTGTGCAATGGTTATAAAAAAGAACTCAACTCAATAATCTGCTAGTCACAACGAGATGCAAAAAGTCCACATATTGTCTTTGCAACTTCATTTGGCCTCATCGTACCGCGCATTCATTTTTGTTCGATTAAGAGCACTATTCAAGTCATCGGTATTGATCATAATAGATACTCAAATTTGCTCAAGAACAACCATATTTACACACAACAAGAGGTGGCAAAATTTTTTAGAAGGGTCAAAAACTATTTTCATTCATAACAAGGAGCCATAAGCTCAAACATCCACAAGATAAGATCAAAACACGGTTTAAAACACAGAACCCAATATATATACAAGAGGTAGTTATAGAAATACCTCACCCCACCACAAATAAAAAGTAGTTGTCCTCAAATGCAACAAACATAATCAAAAGTCAATAAAAACGACAGAGAGGAAGGTAAAGAAAGATCACGCCTACATAGTCGCTCCATATGTCGGGGCATCAATGCCCGGGGTCATACACTGGTCCTAGGCATCAGGGCTCGGTGTAATAGCAACACTGGCTCCACTAGAGCCTTCCATGGACGTCTCTATCAGTGATGTCTGCATGACTGACTATACAATTGTCTCCTCTAGATCCGGCAAGTCTCCACAGATGGTCGCTTCCTGAGCATCAAGCTGCTCCTCACATGTCTCCGCCTATGACTCATCAGCTGCCACATCATCCATAGGCACATCTCTGGTGGTACTCGGAGGCATCTTAGAACTGGTCGGTGCATCTTGATCCTCAGCTGACTCAAAGAGAAAATTGAAGTCTGTGGACTTTAGATAGTCCACATCCTTTCTCAAATATGAAACCTCAGCTTTCAATCTCGTCACCTATGAAGTAACCCCTGTCCTCTCTCATAGATCTACTCTCGCTGTGAGTTTATCAATCGACGTTCGGAGGGGTTTCAATGCAGCTAAGATGGCTCGCTCAATCATCCAAGTCACCTCAGCCTCTAGCTGGGTAGCCCGCTTATCCGCAGAATGGGCTAGGTGCCTCATCTTGAGGATCATGGCTTCAGTAATCCTGGTGGGCTGGAAAGAAACAAAGAACCAGGAGCCTGGGAAGAAGTAGAAGCGGGTGTACCTGAAGGCTCGGAGGCCAAAAAGGCAAAGATGCCTCTGCAGGTATAGACTCAACATCAACCTCCAGGGATGCATCCACCGAATCCACTCTCTTCCTATCCACCTCATCCCGAGTGTACTCGACCTCTATGTGCCGGATATCAGTGAAAGATGTGGGAGTGACCTTTACGTCCCTCTTCTCATCACGAGGAACTCCAGCATGCCAACATGATTTTGTAATCAGAACTGGGAACGGAAGGGATGTTTGGCGCTGTTTAGCCCTCATGGCCATCTTCGGTTCAATAATGAGTCCTAAGTTGAGCCGCTTCCTGGTGATGATTGATCCGAGACAGGCCACATTTGGGTGGAGGAGAATGGACTCATTCTACGAGGACAAGATAAAACTGCTGATGAACCCAAACCAATGCCGAACGACAATGTTCAAGTCCTTCTTCTCGATGGGAGCTCTCGACTCAATCCACCTCGAGGTGGTATCCAAAAAGCCAGCCCTTTCGGTCATCCAGGGTCTGAGTTGTAGCTAAACCCTCATACTCATGCTCAAACACAGTAGCTCTATCAAGTGCAGCATTGATATGATCGATGTTGCACCCCACCTTTTTCCCCCGGACCATGATGGACTTCACCGGTCCGAAGGCACTGGCCTTCTTCTTCCCCTAGTGATAACAACAAGGTTAAAGGAGATCACAAATAGAGAATTGAATATTAGAATGCGGAAGCACAAGAAAAGAAACAACAAAACTAACTAAAGATATGGGAGATTCGAAGGAAAGGTCCTTGAATTTCCAAGGATTAGATGTTCTAAGGTCTTGAAAAGATCCAAGTAACAACGTATAGATTTATGGAAGAAATCTAA